>MU225196.1:557473-580206 GCA_018584345.1 Thuja plicata
AGTCTTTGAGCTGTGATTCATAATTTTATTAGAGATAGAGTAGAAGGTTCATATGCTTTAAGTCTTTGTGCTTATTCTATTGAAATCTTGTAGTTTGAAATTATTGTGAGATAATATATAAGTCTTTAAGCTTATATACATATTTCGTAGTCTATTATCAACTAGTACGTTTAGCAATTAATCTTTCGGTTAATTCTAAGTTTATTGGTATTATTGTTTCAACTAGTATCTAAGTTTCAGGTTAGATTCTGGTTGAGTTAGTAGCAATAAGAAGGGTGTCTCCCCTAAGTTGAGAGGAGAGATTTATTCTCACATACTGTGCCTAAATAGTTCATTTTGGAAGTAGTGTGCTTACGGCTACTTACAAAATATTTAGCCAACACAATTACCTGTGAATTCATTAATTGTAACTACTATATTTTTTGGGTATTGTTGTTTTAGATAATAGGGGTTATTAAATGAACTGGGTTGTCAATATATTGTCAAAATTCTAAGTATTCAAGCTGGTATAAAAATCTGGAATTTTCAACTGTGTATTTTCAATGCAATTTCAGATTTGAATAGGAAAATTATTATTGCAATATCTTTTATTTGCTGCATTATATTGTCATATCAAACATTGCAAATATACCACGTTCATTCATCAAAACAAACAACCAAAATTGAAACAATTTAGTGCTTGTCAGAGTTAAAACCAGAGAGGGTTCTTACAAACTGTCTCATGCACTCTCTTCAGCTTTCTACAGTCTTCGCAGTTTTCTAGACAAGTCTATTCCAAATATATTAAGCCTTTGGATTTCAAGTTTTCATTTTTAGTTTTTGCAATGGTAGAAACTATTAGAATTTGGTAATAAACAATATTACAACTTTAGTCCCAACAAAAAAATATTTACAGGCAAATAACCACTGAAACCACACACAATTTATATGAGGAAGATGAGACTTTTAATTCAGACATCTTCAATTAAATAATTTCTCCATTATTTTGTTCAAGCATTTTAAGTTCAACATATGAGTTATTTAACAAAAAAAGTAGCTAAATGAGATGCATTTCTTAAAAAATATATATTTCCATTTTATGATGGAACAGTGATACATAATTCAGTCTTTTTCCATTGATATGAATTTCTTCAAATAATCAAAATATGGTTAGTAGTGTCCCACTTGCATACCTCAATGCAAACATGCCATCTATCCCCAGTCTTATGTTTTGTAGGATCCAGTGCTATCTCCCGGCTCTCAGATTCCCTCTTTGATGAACCTAAAAACCTATGAACAAATTACAGTCAAAAATTAATGATAGACACTAATAATTAATAATTTAATAGTATGATAAATGGTTTATCAGCAAAATAGAATAATATATAGCAAGATAGACAGAAAACTGTCATTCTGAAAATTCTAATTTTGAAAGCATTAGAGATTTGGCCCTGTTTACGTATTCTTGCTACAGAATTATGCAAACTCAATATTTGCAAGATTAATTAAACATAAAGATAGAGATCCACAATGAAGCAACCACTCATATCAGATCTGTAACAGATGATAAAAAAAATTAGGAACTTTGGGAGGAAAGTCTTATCAAGTACAGCCAAGTAAACATATCAAGAAAAACTGAAATCTTTACAAGTATTTACAAGATTAGAGTCAATGCCATTAGTTGGGTGTAATGTCCATTTTTGGGAATTTTTTAACTATGTTATTTTTCGTATTTTTCTGATTGCTGCAATATAGAATATCTATAACAGAAAATAACCCAAATCCAAAGTAAACACCTATGTCAATTATTTTCATCTTCACCCCTGCACTATGAAAACTAAAGAATAAACCATCTGGAATAACATTGCTGAATTTTCTGATATGGTAAACTGTATTAATCAAGTAAAACTGTTGTTATACATAACAGGGTGAACAATGCTGCCACAGAGATATAATTGTATTATTGTTGCAAACAGCAATACCACTAACTCATAGCCAATGGTCAATGTGGAATAATATGATTCAAGGTACCCAGAAGCCAGTACTACTCTAAACAGTAGAATTACTCTTAATTTACTATGATTTGGAAACAGGCTCTAAAACTGCTGGTAATCAACCATATAATATTCAACTTGTAAAATTTGGTGTAAATACAGTAACAATGATAACCTGTAGCTAAACAACCAACTTATGAAAATCACAAATAGCAATATAAGAAGAAGCTGTAGAAACTGGTATTAGTTTTGGAAACATCAACTATAAAAAGCATAACATCTATCCATTGGTAATCCTTAATAACATGTAAGCCCAATGGTTTTCGTGTTCTGCTGATGGAGATAATTGACATTGATCACCCTTGACCTTGACTCGCCTCAATATTGCATTCTCTGATGTGCTCCTTGGTGCTAGATAGGGAAATTGTCTTATTGATAAGACCACGCTTTTCCCTAATAAGACTTGATGCTATTGACTTTTATTGAAAGAATAAACAAACTACCCATTTGAACTTTTAACTGCTGTGTACAATTTGCCAACTTCTACCTATAGACTATAAACTATCTTGAGGTGCTCAAGGTTTGCCACCCCTTGACCATGTATGTATTTTATTGCTACTTTATTATTTGGTTAAAGACGGGGACATCACATCCATCAAAGTTGTTTACTGCTATACTGGTAATTTGCATACATGGAATAATAATACAAATGAAAGTGCATACCAAATATAGGAGTAAAATATATCTTAATTACCTCATGAATACATTACAGAGAAGAAGACCAGAGATGGTCCGCCAAGGATTACAATTTACCTGACCATACCGTGCTGCCTTCCTTGGCGGTACATGACATATTTAAAGGACCTGACAGTTGCCAAGAGGGACACAACTGTCCACCAACCGACAAGACAACAACCCAAGAGTGTTACCAAATTAAATACAGACAATTACTACATTACGGATAACCAATATTATCAACCATAACAATATGCATTTTATGCCGACTACATCATCCCCCCAAAAGAAAAAAGTCGTCTTCCAGACGACAAGTATACATCAAGTAATATCCAGGAAGACTAATGACAAAAGTGTAGATAATGACTTGTACGACACAAACTCAAAGTTGTAGTGTACTTCAAAAATAAAACGGGGACTGGGGCCAGCACCCCCAATGGGCTCAAGGGGCACCGCCCCTTGCCAGGGTCGAGGGGCAGCACCCCCACTGCCAAGACCAAATTAGCACCTTCAAAACCAAACAGAACTCTATGGCACACACCATTTTCTTGTTTTTTTTCAATGCCAAAAATAATGTTGAAGAAGCCAGAAAATAGAGAGTTCATGTATGGCGTGCAAATTTTCTCTACACCGTACCGTACTCTCATTTGCTTGTACTTGTCGTACAGTCCCATTTTCTCTCCTCCATACGGCTCTCCTCTTCTTCTATGACCCTGCGATGGCTCCTCCATACGGACCAGCATTGTATCTCCAGTGCCGCTCTTCTCTTCCTGCTTCGTGCAACCTAGTCTTGTCTCCTCCGTACGGCCCTTGTCTCGTCCGTAAAGACCTTCTCTTCCTCCTCTGGCAACCATTCCTCCACACACTCCCTCGTCCATACGGTGTATGGTCGATGTTGCTCTGATTTCCTCTTTCGTATGGCATACAACCATCCTACACAAGATGTTTCTCTTCCCATATAGCAAACGGTCAATCTGATGAGTATATTTGTAAAGAGCCTGGCTGGCTCTATCACTGAAACTGCAAACAATTTCTTGTCTCTGGAATTTGTAATTTTTTTGTATTTTTGCATATATGTGTTTTTTTGTATTTTCAAAATAATGAAATTGCAATTCACTAAGAATATTAATTTAAACAACTACTGTGAAACAAATATCACACCCAAGTCTCTGAAGGTTCTTATTGAATTTGCAATCAAAACTAACCAAACTCGAATGAAACACAACCAAGTCGTAACAAGCAAAATACATATGATTTAAACCTGTTATTACTTCCACGCTAAGTGATACTGGTCGTGGCTAAGGTAGAGGAAATAGTGGCGGCTTCAAAATTGTCTCCAATGTTGCATAAGAGCTAGCCCCAACTGGTAAGCATGGACGTTTGTAAGTCCCAATTAATACAACACAAAAACCGTACCAAATTTCCTTCTCTCTTAATGGCATTTGGTAAACACAAACCGAATTAACACAATTCGTTGGCACAAAGGGCTCCAACTCAAAGTGTCGAATGCTGGTGTGAATTATCAATTCACAGCAAATACTTCAAACACTCAACTCCAAGCTTCAAGCAATTCATAAGTTTTCAATAATCAAAAGGTAATCCTTCAAATGGCTCGAATTTCCTCATATACAGATTCAAAACTTCAGCAAGAAGCCCACTACTTGCAGCTTCAACATCACACTTCATGCAACTTAAAGCTCAAAGCTTCATTCAACTTTTAAAAGTTTGAAATAATAATAAACAATTAAACTACCTCCACTAAATGCCCAAGCATATGATATAAAAGCCATCATTAATTAAATGACTTAACTTTATAATAAGCTTTCACTTAATAATTAATTTAGTTAAACTTAATTAATTATAATCATTCCATGAATTAAGTTTCTAAACCAAGACCACATGTTCTGCTCTGCGAAGACACTGCCCGAACATCCTGACACAATTAGAAACTTGCCAAAAATAGACTTACTATAAATAGTAAGTTCTCAACCAGAGACCCCCAAAATAATCCATTAGCCCATGAGGGTCGTAGTGATGGGCTAACAATGGCGTTTCCCAAACACCTGCTAAAATGGGGACATCACAGTCCTCCCTCCCAAAGATTTCTTGTTGGAATAATAATACAAAATGAAAGTGCATACCAAATATAGGAGTAAAATATATCTTAATTACCTCATGAATACATTACAGAGAAGAAGATCAGAGATGGTCCGCCAAGGATTACAATTTACTTGACCATACCGTGTTGCCTTCCTTAGCGGTACATGACATATTTAAAGGACCCGATGGTTGCCAAGAGGGACACAACTGTCCACCAACCGACAAGACAACAACCCAAGAGTGTTACCAAATTAAGTACAGACAATTACTACATTACGGATAACCAATATTATCAACCATAACAATATGCATTTTATGCCGACTACATCATCCCCCCAAAAGAAAAGTCGTCTTCCAGACGACAAGTATACATCAAGTAATATCTAGGAAGACTAATGACAAAAGTGTAGATAATGACTTGTACGGCACAAACTCAAAGTTGTAGTGTACTTCAAAAATAAAACGGGGTCTGGGGGCAGCACCCCCAATGGGCTCAAGGGGCACCACCCCTTGCCGGGGTCGAGGGGCAGCACCCCCACTGCCAAGACCAAATTAGCACCTTCAAAACCAAACAGAACTCTATGGCACACAACATTTTCTTGTTTTTTTTCAATGCCAAAAATAATGTTGAAGAAGCCAGAAAATATAGAGCTCATGTATGGCCTACAAATTTTCTCTTTGTCGTACCGTACTCTCATTTGCTTGTACTTGTCGTACAGTTCCATTTTCTCTCCTCCATACGGCTCTCCTCTTCTTCCGTGCGGCCCTGCGATGGCTCCTCCATACGGACCAACATTGTATCTCCAGTGCCGCTCTTCTCTTCCTGCTTTGTGCAACCTAGTCTTGTCTCCTCCGTACGGCCCTTCCTTGTCTCGTCCATAAAGACCTTCTCTTCCTCCTCTGGCAACCATTCCTCCACACACTCCCTTGTCCATACGGTGTACGGCCGATGTTGCTCAGATTTCCTCTTTCGTATGGCATACAGCCATCCTACACAAGATGTTTCTCTTCCCATACAACATACGGTCAATCTGATGAGTATATTTGTAAAGAGCCTGGCTGGCTCTATCACTGAATTCACTGCAAACAATTTCTTGTCTCTGGAATTTGTAATTTTTTTGTATTTTTGCATATATGTGTTTTTTTGTATTTTCAAAATAATGAAATTGCAATTCACTAAGAATATTAATTTAAACAACTACTGTGAAACAAATATCACACCCAAGTCTCTGAAGGTTCTTATTGAATTTGCAATCAAAACTAACCAAACTCGAATGAAACACAACCAAGTCGTAACAAGCAAAATACATATGATTTAAACCTGTTATTACTTCCACGCTAAGTGATACTGGTCGTGGCTAAGGTAGAGGAAATAGTGGCGGCTTCAAAATTGTCTCCAATGTTGCATAAGAGCTAGCCCCAACTGGTAAGCATGGACGTTTGTAAGTCCCAATTAATACAACACAAAAACCGTACCAAATTTCCTTCTCTCTTAATGGCATTTGGTAAACACAAACCGAATTAACACAATTCGTTGGCACAAAGGGCTCCAACTCAAAGTGTCGAATGCTGGTGTGAATTATCAATTCACAGCAAATACTTCAAACACTCAACTCCAAGCTTCAAGCAATTCATAAGTTTTCAATAATCAAAAGGTAATCCTTCAAATGGCTCGAATTTCCTCATATACAGATTAGAAACTTCAGCAAGAAGCCCATGACTTGCAGCTTCAATATCACACTTCATACAACTTAAAGCTCAAAGCTTCATTCAACTTTTAAAAGTTTGAAATAATAATAAACAATTAAACTGCCTCCACTAAATGCCCAAGCATATGATATAAAAGCCATCATTAATTAAATGACTTAACTTTATAATAAGCTTTCACATAATAATTAATTTAGTTAAACTTAATTAATTATAATCATTCCATGAATTATGTTTCTAAACCAAGACCACATGTTTTGCTCTGCGAAGACACTGCCCGAACATCCTGCCACAATTAGAAACTTTCCAAAAATAGACTTACTATAAAGAGTAAGTTCTCAACCAGAGACCCCCAAAATAATCCATTAGCCCATGAGGGTCGTAGTGATGGGCTAACAATGGCATGTCCCAAACACCTGCTAAAATGGGGACATCACAGTCCTCCCTCCCAAAGATTTCTTGTCCTCAAGCAACCGCAATCATGAATGTTGAAGAATATCCTCTGACTACCAAGTGGCATCTGTAGGATTTGAGAGACAAATCCACAGAACCCGAAGAACACCTGCATGCAAGAACCTGTAACAAGAAAGAAGCAGGAAGAGGGAAGAAGAAGAACTCAGAAGTTGCTCAAGAAGTGTGAGCTAAATTGAAATCTGAATTAATGAAGAAAGAACTACAAAGTTCAACCTATAAAGGTGAACGAAACCCTAAAACTAGAAAAGCTAGGTCGCCCATTAATAATTAATATAAATATTAATTATAATGCACCTAAGAGATAGCTTAAGTAAACTAGAGTAATAAACAACTTAATTAATTAAATCAAAGTGATCTAATTAATAAGTGTAAACAGATAATTACTCTAATAGCATCCTCAATAGGTAAACCCAGCTCTTTCACCAGAAACTCCCTGATGACTCGCCTACGCAAATGCCTCTCTTGGGTCTCCAATATAGCCTCAGGAATCAACTCCAACTTCCCCTCATCATCCAGGGGTGGCAAAATAGAAGATGGGACAACATGCTTGTCTAACGCCTTCTTGATGCGCGAAACATGGAATACATTATGCACCTTGCTGTCCTCAAGCAAATCAAGCTCATAAGTTACCTGACCTACCCGTCTAACAATACTTAAAGGACCATAATATCGAGGTTTGAGCTTCTCAGCTCTGCTCTTGTGAATGGATGACTGCCTGTAAGGCTACAGCATCAAATATACCATATCCCCAACCTGAAAAGAGCAAGCAACTCTCCGTTGATCAACATACTGCTTTGGCTGATTGTGAGCTCTCTAAATATTATCCTGCAGAGTACCCATAATATGCTGACTGTCCTGCAACAAGTCACCTGCACTGGGAACTCTGCTATCACTGAATAGCAAATCCAAGAAACTCGGAGGATCATACCCATACAGAGCTCTGAAAGGATTCATCCGAATAGACATGGTGAGTGGAATTATAACAATACTCACACAAGTATATCTACTTCACCCAAGCTCTCTGTTGTGCAGACACAGTTCCGAAGATAGCCCTCCACCCATTTATTAACAATCTCAGTCTGACCATTAGTCTGAGGGTGGTAACTGGTACTCAGAGTCAACTTTGTCCCACATAACCTGAACAACTCCTGCTAGAAGTGACTCATAAAATGGCTATCTTGGTCACAATATTCTGGGGTAAACCATGTAATCTGAAAACCTCCTAGAAAAATAACTCTGCAACCTATGTCGCTGAAAATGTAGTAGTGATCGGAAAGAAGTGTGTATTTTGTGAGACGATCTACTACCACATATATACAATCCCTGCCCTGGACTTTAGGCAAGCCCACAATCAAGTCCATAGATATGCATTCCCACTTCTGCTCATGAATGGGAAGTGGCTGCAGTAAACCAACTAGATAAGTGTGCTCCTGCTTGTTTTGCTTACTGGTGCAGGGCACCTCCTGAAGTTCCTATTTTTATGCTTAAGTGTTTGTAATAAGGTGAATCCTTTGGATCACCCTAGTGTGCGCATGTGTGGGTCTATAATGTAAAGTGAAGGACCCTAAGGTAAGTTATAAACCTATGGGTTCCTGAAACCATGTTAGATAATATTAGTCCCTTTTGGTGATTTTTGTGTTTAGTCAGAAGTTTATGTTTTGAGATCTTAGGATAGGCTCTTGGCATGTTTTGGACCTCTCCCACACCCTTGGAGGTTGGTAAGGTTAGCATTTTACTCAAAATAGCAACTTTGTCAAATGTTGCCAAAAAGTTGTCTTTTTGCAAAATGTTGCATGAGCAACTTTTGCAAAATGTTGCTCGAAGAATGACAACTCAAATGTAACCGGCCACACCAACTTCTTGGAGCATCTATAACGCCAAGAAGATGGTATTAGATGTTCTTATGCCTTCTAGGAAGGTTATAGTTTGCTGTGTACAGAGCTTGATGTTCAGAGAAGGAAATAGAAGAGTTTTCTGAGTCATTTGGATAGTGTACGGATTCATTTTGTGGATCCAGTTGCAGAGCTTTGTGATGCTTTGAGTTACTTCAACATTCCAGTTGGTTTGATTTGTTTTTGTGAAGTTGCATAGGAGTTAGAGATTTTACTTGCTCACTGTCTAAGAAACCAAGGTTTACTGGGTCTGCTCCAAAGATGTGAGCCTAACTTGGGATTTGACCAGTGGATCTGCTCGGCCACTTGGGAAATACAAGTTAGGATCATGCTTTTTAAGATTCCTAAAGCTCAGTGTTAGTTCTATGATTTTTGAGACAAGGCCCTAGGCTAATTATCTCTATGTAATTAACCTGGTTCTTTAGTACAGTCACATGCATGTGAACTATATGATTGGGAGGAATGAACCAATGATGGTTCTAGACCATTTTGGGGTAGAGGAAGCTATCTAAGCCCTTGTATTCATTCTGTGAACCCACCTTGGACCACTTGCTTAGTAATCCAAGCTAACCTAGCTAATTAGGTCTGCGAGCTTTGCAAGAGTTTAGTGGTGCAGGAGTGGAGTGAAGTGCTAAGGCTTTGGGAGGTTTCAAAACTCCATAAAGGGTATCTAGAAACCTAATCAGATCAGTAAGATCCTTCTGTGTTTGAAAGTTATGCACTAAAAATCCTCTGGTAGGGATATAAGGAATTCTAGGCCATTTAGTGTTTGACCATCCTTGGGTCTGTAAGACTGAATCCATTGGTGGATTCCCTACCCTTGGGGTCTAAACAAAGTCTTCCATCACCTAGGTTTGTTGGCCAAAGCCTCTGGTGAAGATTTCTACTCTTTAGCTTGGTTTGAGGAAAGTGTCCCTAAAGGAGATATTGCAAAGATTGGTATCTTAGCTTGGAGAGTCAAGTTGTGATAAAAGGAGTGAGTTGGCCTCTTTGACAAGTCAGTACAGACCCTAGGAAGACATATGTGGAGTTGGGGTGTTTGATTTAGAAGTTTGAAGTGGTAACAAGGAGTTGGAGCCCATCTAGGTCTTCTTGCAGTGCAATCTGCATCACTGACAAACAGAACACTCTCTAACATACTGCTGCATAGCAAAATTCAGGCCCTTCCACATAAATCTCTCTCAAACCTGCCTATAGGTTTTGAAAAATCTAGGATGTCAAGCTAAAGGAGAATCATAGAAATCCCTCAACACCGCTGCCTTACACTCGATCCTGGTACCAAAAATATCCTCTCCTTGTAAATGGTCAACTCATTTACAAGAGTATACCTGCTCACCTGTATAGAGCCATCAATGATACCAGACGCCCACTGATCTCGGGCATAATCAGCAATGATCAAGTGTCTCCAATCCTCAAATATCTCAGCCATAGCACATTGTTAAGTTTTAGAATAGCTGCAAATGTAATAGCACTCTATGTTGTATGTGTTTTCCAAATGCAACAATCTCTCTTTCATTTATATTGGGAATGAGGCTAGGAGAGACATGTCCCATGAAGAGACATGTCTATTCATTATTATTGAGATTAATATAATGACAATTGATTATATATATATATATATTTAGAGAGGCGTGTCCTTGAAAGGACATGCTTCTTCCCATTAATTATAATTTAATCAATCTTATAATGTTTCATCAATCAATTATTAATTTAGAATAATATAATAGATTAATATTGAATATAAAATTTCATATGATTAATTATAATATAACATATATAATATATTATTATTAATCAACATATATTATATGTATTCTAAATGATCATACGACTGAAGCTACAAACATTAACACTCCCTCTTAGCTAGGGAGGATGATCAAACAAAATGTGTAGTGGTCTCCCATGTCAACACTTATGACCCTCACCATAGCTACACAAAACATCAACACTCCCTCTTAGCTAGGGAAGATAAAAATTCATCAAAATGTAATTCACAAAAGCTCCAATACTTTTAAGAGAGAAGATATCACCTCATCGTGATATCAAGAGATATGGTCTAACAAAGAATATCAAATCTCATGATATTCACCATAATTCAAAAATTTCCATAGGTAATGTATCATTAATGTAAAATATCATCTATTGTGATTTGTTTCAGCCATCACACGATGTCTATCACAATAGAAGGTCAATGGTTTGTTTAAGGAGCTGAATCCACCATGCAGGAAATCATCTATTGTGGTCTATTTCAGCCATTACACGATGTCTATCACAATAGAAGGTCAATGGTATGTTTAAGGAACTAAATCCCCATGCAAGAAATCATCTATTGTGATCTGTTTCAGCCATCACAGGATGTCTATCACAATAGAAGGTCAATGGTCTGTTTAAGGAACTGAATCCACCATGCAAGAAATCATCTATTGCGATCTGTTTCAGCCATCACATTATGTCTATCACAATAGAAGGTCAATGGTCTGTTTAAGGAACTGAACCCACCATGCAGGAAATCATCTATTGTGATCTGTTTCAGCCATCACACGATGCCTATCACAATAGAAAGTCCTCAATGGTCTATTTAAGGAACTGAATCCATCATGCAGGAAATCATCTATTGTGATCTGTTTCAGCCATCACACGATGTCTATCACAATAGAAGGTCAAGTTATTGTAAGATCGTCACCTTTCAATAACTCTTACAAATACAAGTGATAATCATTTGGAAGTCGTCACTTCCTCATGATGTACACAGGGTGCAGGCCCATTAAAAACATGGAGTCACACACATGACATCCACCATGCCTCGGGGTAGAGGGTGGAAACAAGGGATTTCACCTCGAACTTGTTGGCTAAATATTTTGCGAGTCACTAAGACTACAACTTCGCAAAATGTTTCTTTTAGGTAGCAGTATGTGAGATTACTCTCTCCTCTTAGCAATAAGCGAGGCTCCCTTCTTACCGTAGGTGGCTTCAAGTAAAACTGACTGTAACACATACAGATCTCCTTGCTACAGTAATATCGGTGGCTCAAGAAATGACTTAAGAACACTCCTTTAAGACAACAGTTGATTTCATCTAAAGATGGAGTAATGTAAGAGCTCAAAGTCTCTTATCCTTACTTCAAATAATCACTCTAATTTCGGATGTACAAGAAAGCTCAAAGTCTTCCCTGGAACACCCTCTAACTAATTTAAGATTCCAACACTGAAGCCCAAAGTCTTCAGCTTTGAAATGTTGCAGCCACTACTTTCTATATTAACCCCGACCTTCTGAAGCAAAGTCTTCAGAAAACTTGATTTAAAGGTGCTCCGATGATATAAACAAGAAAACTATTTAATCTGAACAAGGATCAATGGATGCAACATAAGAATACATCCATTAATGGTCAAGACAACAACACAAAGTCTGTCAATCTCTATTCCTTTATTCAAATGCTTAACTCTTTTACAATGAAACACAAAGCCTTCAGAACTGGAGAGTTTTGCCTATAGTTTACTTCCTCATGATGTACACAAGGGGCAGGCCCATTAAAAACATGGAGTCACACACATGACATCCACCATGCCTCGGCGTAGAGGGTGGAAACAAGGGATTTCACCTCGAACTTGTTGGCTAAATATTTTGCAAGTCACTAAGACTACAACTTCGAAAATGTTTCTTTTAGGTAGCAGTATGTGAGATTACTCTCTCCTCTCAGCAATAAGCGAGGCTCCCGTCTTACCGTAGGAGGCTTCAAGTAAAACTGAACTGTAACACATACAGATCTCCTTGATACAGTAATACCGGTGGCTCAAGAAATGACTTAAGAACACTCCTTTAAGACAGCAGTTGATTTCATCTAAAGATGGAGTAATATAAGAGCTCAAAGTCTCTTATCCTTATTTCAAATAATCACTCTAATTTTGGATGTACAAGAAAGCTCAAAGTCTTCCCTTGAACACCCTCTAACTAATTTAAGATTCCAACACTGAAGCCCAAAGTCTTCAGCTTTGAAATGTTGCAGCCACTACTTTCTATATTAACCCCGACCTTCTGAAGCAAAGTCTTCAGAAAACTTGGGTTAAAGGTGCTCCGATGATATAAACAAGAAAACTATTTAATCTGAACAAGGATCAATGGATGCAACATAAGAATACATCCATTAATGGTCAAGACAACAACACAAAGTTTGTCAATCTCTATTCCTTTATTCAAATGCTTAACTCTTTTACAATGAAACAATAAGTCTTCAGAACTGGAGAGTTTTGCCTATAGTTTACTTGCACACAACAAAAGATGAATATTTACAATGAGCTCCCTCCTTTATAAAGGAAAAGAGGACAGAGAAAAGAATAGAAGAAAGGAGAAACCCTTAACCACTTTGATTTATTCAATCTTTATCCCTAACTAACTTTGACCTATTCAAAGCTTATCCATAACTAACTAACTTTGACTTATTCAATGTTGCAGGACCTTGTTTACCCGCGCCAAGACATACTCCCATGTTTCTTTTTGTGTCTTCGTCCAGCTGTGGACTCTTGACGGATGGGAGATACACGAGGCCATTAGCAGTTCCAAATCGAAACCTCACCCGGAGAGGATGAACAAAGCACCTGAAAGGATGGATAGAGCCCCCGAGGGGATGGAAGGGGACCCGAGAAACCAGAGAGGCCGGAGGGACGACCGGAGAGGCACCCGGAAGGTAATAAGATTAGGCAAAGAATAATTTCAAAAAAATTAAAAATTAAAAAATTAAAAAAATTTAAAATTTAAAATTTAAAAAATTTAAAAAAAAAGAAAAAAGAAAAAAGTAAAGTGTCTGTACGGTACCGTACGGCCTAATACCGTACGGGACCGTACGGAAGCAAAGAAAAAATTTAAAAAAACGTACGGTACGGCTTGAGTCCGTACGGCCATACGGACAGCAACTTAAAAAAAAAAAGTGGAGGCACCGTACGGCTGAGCACAAACTCTCGAACGGAGGGAAGGAGAGAAAGGCACGGGACAAAACACATAAGGTCGTACGGAGGTAGCAAGACCTGTACCGCTTGAGCAAGGAGGCCGTATGGCTCTGTACGGGCAAGGAAAGAAACCGTACGACATGATAAGTTGAAAGTCGTACAGACAGCAGCTCTAAAGACTAAAGACACCGTACGGGCCACACAAACCTGCCACGGATAGACAAAAAAACGAACAGGAAGAGTTAGGCCGTACGGCCCTTTATCACATTGAAGCACAACAACCGTACGGTGAGGAAAAGAAATGTCAGGAAGTCGTATCGTACGGAGGATAAATAGTGACCGTACAAGCATAACAAGGCAGTTAGGGATTCCTGAACTGTTAGTGCATAAGGGCAAAGAAGACAGTTATTGACGGCAAAAAAAAAAAAAATGACAAATAAAGAACAGTGCACAGGGAGTAGCATATGGTACTGAAGGGAAGGACATAACCAGGTAGTGAAGAAAACATAGTTATTGGCCATTTACACAAGCATTGAAGCAGTTGGCAGAAAAAGTATGGCATCGGACGAAAACCACAAAAACAGTGTGCGCCATGGACTTTTGTGTGGGTTTGAAGGTCCTAAATTGGGATTCACAGAGAGGCTTATAGACCGTGTTGCCCCCAGACCCCCATTTATTTTTAAGGCACACCACAATAGAGTTTGGGGTACCCGCACCGTCAGGGTAAGCGTTGGGTTTGTTCCACTCGATGAGAAAGAAGTTTGAAGCTAAGCGTTGGAGGGGAAGCCATAAGCCGCCGACGGAGATGGATTTGGAGGTTGTGAACGCACAGGTTGAGCAGATGATACCCAGAGATGCTGCAGGCATGGATTGTCCACGCACCAATGGTGGCGAGAGAGGTAACAGGGTACTGCGTTTTGAGGAGTATGTCTTGGTTTCGACGGCTTCCTTGAGCATAAGGACAACCTCCTAGAGCTCTGTCTCTTTTTGCTAACTTGCCTCCTTGGCCTTAGTGCCTACCTCCACGGCCTCAGCCAACTGGGCCTCTACTAAACCTTTTCCAACTGTGGCTGCCTCCAATTGGGCCAGAAGTTGTGCACGCTCTACTGCCCAGGCGGCCTCCCGCATGGCTAACTCGGTAGCTAGCTCCTCCCGAGCTCTCTCTCTGCGGCTACCCTAGCCTGCTCGCGGACCTCTCCCGCCTCCTGTGCGGCCAACACCATCTACACCAATCTTCTTCCCCTATCCATCACAGCTGAAAAAGCAACCAAGGATCCGTCCAGATCCTCATCTAACTCCTCATCAAGCTCGCCCTTATCTCCCCGACGCGTGGTATCGGCCCTTGGGGAGCCTCTAACCTCCTCAGTCACCATGGCCTGGGTGTTAGGGTCCCCTTCTCTTGGGCTAGCCAACTCCTCGCGATCCGACGGAATGTCCTCTCGCATTGGGGACTGAATGGTGGACCCCTGAGTCACAGGAGCCAAGGAACGTTGTGCGAGGTAAGTACTAGCACGACCCATCATGCTCGAAGATGCCGGTGTGTGCAGGACCTTACTCCCACTGCTACCACCTGAGTCTACTCGTATTTCCAACTGTCGTCCGGTGGTAACTAAGTACCATCGGCTACACATAATATAACTAACACAGCATTAAGTAAACTCTACGGCTAACATCATCCCCCCCTAAAGAAAAGTCGTCTCCAGACGACAACACAATGTCCGGGACAAAACAAGATAGGAATGATGAACCACTACATACAGGAAGCAAAACATGTTGCTAAGTCTCAACCTCTACCAATGCTTCTCAAATGATACTGCCTCCGTAGCCAATCTGTCCTCAATAGCCATGCTGCCTTCTCCACACCCAACTACTGGGTACACTGAGCCAAGTCTTTCTCTACTGCCTCCAACCTAGTGGTCAGCTCCTCCCGAGCTCTCTGTGCCTCCACCACGGCAGCCTCATGTCCAGCCAAGACATACTCCTCAAAACATAGTACCCTGCTACCTCTCTCGCCACCATTGGTGCGTAGACAATCCATGCCTACAACATCTCTAGGTATCATCTGCTCAACCTGTGCGTTCACAGCCTCCAAATCCATCTCCGTCGGCGGCTTATGGCTTCCCGTCAATGCTTAGCCTCAAACTTCTTTCTCATCGAGTGGAACAAACCCAACGCTTACCTTGACGGCGCGGGTACCCCAAACTCTATTGTGGTGTGCCTCAAAAATAAATGGGGGTCTGGGGGCAACACCCCCAGCGAAATCGAGGAGCAGCGCCCCCGCCGCCAAGACCAATTTCGCACCTTCAAACCCACACAAAAGTCCATGGCACACACCGTTTTTGTGATTTTCGTCCAATGCCCTCTCTCCTCTGCCAATTGCTTCCGGTGCTTGTGCAAATGGCCAATAACGGTATGTTCTTCACTGCCTGCTTATGTCCTTCCCTTCGATGCCATAAGCTATTCACTGTGAACTATTTTTTATTTGTCGTCGTTTCCTTTACTTATTTTATTATTATCTTCTTGTCGTTCAAAGCCCTCCTGTGTGCAATGACCGTATGGCTTGTATATCCTTCATATGTGTCCTCTCGTACGGCATGTATGGCGTGCTGCTTTGTCCTTGGTGCGGCTTCTGTGCTTGTCGTACGGTGATCACTTAAACCCCTGCAACATTCCGTACAGCTTTATAGTCCTTTGCCTTCCGTACGGTGATCACTAGCTGAACTCGTGCGGTTCTGTGGTCCGTAAGGCCTTTTCATCTTCCAAAAATCCAACTTTTTTTTCTTCCCTGTACGGTGCCATACGGTCACTTGCCTTTTCTTTTTTTTTTTCCTGCATTTTGTGTGCTCGTACGGCCTTCTGTCGTACGGTGTCATTCGCCTTTAGTTGTGCCCGTACGGCCGTACGGTACCGTGCGGTCTTTCCCATTAACATTTTTTTAAAACCCTTTACCGTACGGCCCTTTTTGTTTCCTTGTGGGCGGCCTACCGTACGGTATATATGTAATTTCCTTGCCGTACGGTGTGGTCATGGGTATTCACCGTATGGTCTCACTTGCCTGCTTTTATCGTACGCCAGTGTGGGCCCATACGGTCGTTCTAGTCCTCCGTGGCTCTCTTCCGTACGACATCAGGCCATATGGTACGTACGGACCCTTTTTTTTTTTTTTTTTTTAAATTTAATATTTCGCCTTACTGGCTGGCTGGTCCTGCCAGTGGGTCACCATTTTGTCGCGGCTCGTGATATAGCTTCAATTTGGACACATTTATTGTATCGACGACTTGCCATCGAGCGTCCATAGTTTAATTGCCCCATTCGCGGCAACGTCCCGAATTTTATTTGGGCCTAGCCACTTTGCTTTGAATTTGCCATGTTTTATTTCATTTCGCCCATTAAACTTCAATACCAACTGACCTGGTGTGAACTGTGTCCCCTTCATCGCCCACTGTGCCAGCAATCGTTTCTCTTCGAGTCTGTTCTCAATGGCTATCCTTAGACTTGGTACCATAAATTCAACAGGAACCATGGTCTCTCGCCCATAAATTAGAAGGAGAATAAAGATTTTGAAGGCTGCGGCCATGGAGTTCCAACCGTTGCCGACATGAGCGTCGTCACAGAGGGTTTTCCCTTTTGATTTTACGTCCTGGTATTTGATGGGTTCTTCCTTCGTAAACTAGTGTGTGGGGGTGGCTTCCTCCTCCCTAATGCTTAGCATGTTACAAGATGGTGGGAAGAACTCGTAATCTTCCATCTACCAATGAAAGAGGCCATTCATTGAATCTCCATCATCTCCAGAACATTCTTCCAACTCCAAAACCCCTTCGTCATTGGGCTCCATTCTTCTTTGCTCTCTGTCTCCTCCCACTTGCTCTCCTTCGGATTCTGAGTCCGAAGATGCTAACTCCTCGCTCACCATTTGCGTGCGGAGGTCAATCACGTACGTCCTCCCGGCAGTCTCCATGGTGAGTGTGTTCTGCTTCTAGTTGTGGTTCACCTTCGCCGAGGTGAGCCACCCTCATCCCAAAATAGCCTCGTATCCCTTTTTCTTTAGTGGGATCACCACAAAGTCGAGTACGAAGGGCTGTGTCCCAATCATCACGCGTTGAGCCATGAGGGTTCCGATGGGTTTGATGCCGTGTTGGTCCGCTCCCAACAAGTTGAAGGTTGGAGGCCACAGCGTAGGTTTCCCAACGTTTTCCATGTCTCCTCCGAAAGTACATTTACTCCGGACCCACCATCTACAATGGTGTCTGTGAGAGTGGTGCCAAGGATACCCATCTCGACAACTGCCAGGTACCTCCCGTTGTTTACAGCAAGTATCATCGGGTCAATTGCAGACCCTCCGGGGATGTCCGTACGTGTGGTATTTGGCTGCGTGGCCAAGTTCCCCAACAGTGTCGATCCCAAGTGAGGCATGGTGTGAAGGAGGTCTTGGAGTTTCACCGATACCTCCAAATGTAACAGTTGTCTCAGAATGTTTTGTTTTACCTCCCTCCGGCCCAAGGTGGTGGCCATCTCCCATGATTACATGAGACTACTTTACACATTATCGTGTAATCTGCCAAAGATTCTACATTTTTACAAAACTAAGTGTCCTAACAACACTTTTCAAAGAAAATTGATACAAGTCTCAAATTGACAAAGAGACTTGTGCACGATAGCCAGATTTAGTGCAGCTGTATGTCGAGCAATGTTCACAGTCTTACATGCAACACTTGCCGCTTTTGAAATCTCACCATTGTATCCGCCTAAGTTCTTCTGAAGTTGATTCAAAACAACTCTGAAGTTTGCCAATTTGTCCATGGAACTACAACTGAAAGTATCAATCTCCAGTTCCTGATGAATAACCTGTACAAACTCTGATATGACCTGCTCCTCTGAAATCAGCTCGCCATCCTTGTCATCAGCTTACATGTCAATTCCTCAAAAGTTTTGACAATGATCTTTTTATGCTCGGCGCATTCCTGTATAGCCTCATGCATTTTTGTTATCGAGTTCTTTAGAACTTGTTCCTTGTTCATCATCTGATCTAGGAATTCGAAATACATCTCTTTCGAAGACACTATCTCATAAGTGCATAAGATGCAAGATCAGCTTTTGCCATTCTTTTCCATACGTCTAAGTCTTCACTTAGAGTCTTTACTTGTTGATTAAAGAATTCAACCAACTCATGCAGCCAATCAATAGTTTTCTTGATATTTCTAAATATGCGGTATACATCCCTGATGACCGATATTCCCTGATTTTCCAGTTGGCTGCCCCAATCACCTATCACCTTGATCTTCTTCTCTAACCGCTCAACATGCTGCTATGTATCTCTTGAACACAAATTTGCTTGCTGAGAAGAAGAAACCCTTTCAAGAGCCTCTCGAAGACGGATATTCTCTTCCTTCAGCAAGTGTTTCTTTTGCCAAAGCTTATCAGTCCTCTTTGTATATTGATCTCGTGCATCGTGAGCATCCAATTGACAACCTACAAATGACTATTTACCAAGCTCTATCTTGGTGATCTTGTAGTCTGTGTTCCCAAGTTCATATGTTGTCTTGCTTGAAAGTGGTTCAGCTACTTTAGCATACTTAACTTTTTGATCATCAATGATGACCTTTGAGAGCACCTTAGCTTTCTTGTTTTTTACCACTCGGGTTTTACTCTTTGGGGCCGGGTCAAACTCCTCTAGAGGCACCTCTAACTTCTTCCTCTTCTGCGTGACAACACCCAACCAAAGAGGTAGGACGAAGGATGATGTTGCACCATCAACTGTAACCATAGTAGTTACCAGTTATGTCTAAGAAGAAGAAGCATCTGTGATGGATGTTTCCACATGTGTTGTTGTCATGATTGGGTTCCCTTGAACCTCCTTCTGCATCTGTAATATCAGATTATTGTTTGCCATAAGTGTATCCAGTCTGGGTAAATCTTCAGGACATTCATCAAAAACACGTGACAAGTCCTTTTGTGCTGGAGCAGCAGAGGAGATCGGTGTAGCTGGTACAATAGCCACTGCCCATACCCGCTAAAATTGGGGACATCACAGTCCTCCCTCCCCAAAATTGCTTGTCCTCAAGCAATTGAGTATCTCACTAGAACCTCCATCAGGATCCCATTAGAAACACGTGATATCCTTGATATCTTGGAACCATCTGTAAACCCATGACATCAGCAGCACCAGTAACATAACCTGTATCATAACCCCAAGTGCCTGCGCTGATGAAGTGGAGATCTGGA
Organism: Thuja plicata; assembly: GCA_018584345.1. NCBI lineage: Eukaryota > Viridiplantae > Streptophyta > Pinopsida > Cupressales > Cupressaceae > Thuja > Thuja plicata. The sequence continues at coordinate 577,517 of MU225196.1, forward strand.
CATTACCAGGCGATGACTGAATAGGAGAACTCACCATACCAAACTTCACTAACTCTCCCCAGTCATCCTGAAACCAATCCATCTTAGGCACAGACCATCTTTGCACCTAATGTAAATCCCGAACATGTGAGTCGAAAATGAGGCTGTAAACACTCAACACAGTATAGACTCGATCCCCAGTAGGACCATCATTGTTCTCATCCTCATGCTATTGCGATGACTCCTCAATCTCATCTGTGTAAACCCACATGCCGCGGTTCACTGCCCCCTTTGGCCTCAGAGCACAAGTATGACCTTTAGAGAAAGGCCCCTTGTTCCAAAAGCAAAGATGTCTCCTCCTAAGTCCTCTCTGGAAGTATCATCAAATTTTCCCGTTGACTTGCCCTTGTCCTCAACAACTAGCGGGGACTCCTCATCAATAGGTGGTGAACTAGATGACTTCGGGGCACCCTTGCTCCGAGATGATGCCTCAAGATCTCGGGCCTTCTTAATTGCCTCCTCTAAAGTGGGTGGGTACAAAGACTTAACCCATCCACGGAGTGGCTCTACTAACCCCTCCAAAAATAACATCACTCTCCTCTGCTCTGATATATCGTACACCATGATGGGTATGCGCTGAAACTCGCTGATGAAACCCTCTAGACTAGCTGTCTGCCGCAACTGAGCCAATTCTCTGAAATAAACCTCTGGGTCTTTTCTGTCAAAGCGCTCGATCAGCCTATCTACAAACTCCTGATAGACAGTAATTTGATCATGATGTAGCGATCTCAATCCATGGTACCACGAGTCATGCGCAGTCCCATCTAAATGCAAAACTGCAAATCTAATGGCGTCCTCCTCAGTCATCAGACGCAAGGCGAGGTAGGTGTCGAGCTTGTGGATCCAAGCTCTAGTAGTGACCCTACCGCTGCCATCAAAATGTCCTAGCATCATCTTGCTAGCCACCTGTCTTAAATCATTTTGCCCCATCCTCTGTCTATCATGTGTTGGTCTTCCCCTCGAATGCTCCTGTTTCTGTGTCAAATATCTGTCAAAGTTCAAATTTTGCTTCAGGGCTGGAGGAAGGGCATCCCATTCAGCATAGTGAGTGACTATATCATCGGCAAAAGGGACACTCTCAGCATCAGTACTGGCTGCGTTAGTCTCTGGTCTCATAAATCTAGGCCCCTGGGGTCTGAACTGATCTCTCCTATCACCTGCCCTATCTGCTTTGTCATCTCTCCGAGTTCTATGCTCATAATCCCTGTGCCTATCAACAACCCACGATCTATGTGATGCGACAGAGGCATCACATGATCTCTCCCTACTCTGATCCCTTGGAAGAATGATTTGTCTCAATGTGTCAGAAAGCTCATGTAATACATCAACTACATGATGTTGGCCTACTGCTAGGCTCCTGAAGGTCTCCCTAGCTTCTCTGTCTATATCTGCTTCATTAGCAGTTGTGGGTCTTGCAGGACCTGCTGAGCCACCTGGATTATTATCACCACCAAGTACTGTGCCAAACTGAATATTTGCATCTTCATTTGGTGGGGGTGACTGACCTCTGCGGTAGTAATGCCTACCGGGAATAAATCTCCTATCATCTGCCATAATTGAATTCCAAAATAATAATAATAAAAATGAACCCGATTTCCCTGCAGGCTGGCAAGAAACCGCTCTGATACCACTGTAATGAGCCTGACTGGCTACTTTCAAACTTTTCCAATTTCAAATAACAAATTTGATTCTGGAATTTAATATTATAAAATTCTTCCAACAGAAGTTCACCCTTTTCTTTCCTTTTGGCAATTTTAAAGAATATTTGTCCTTTTCCTCTTTTTATAATAATTTACCAAGTATATGTGAAAACGTAACATATAAAATTACTATCAAACTCAAGGTAAAACAGCTGTTATAATCTTCATGAGATAGTGATAACTTTTCTACAAAATATAAAGATCAACCCAAAGGTAATACCAACCAGCGTATTCAAATGCAGCTAGACAAAGTTGACGCGATTTGTAATGATCAGCAGCTGCTCTTAACACGTCCCTATCTCCAAAATCATCCACGTAAACAGCATAAGACAAAAAAGTTTCTAGTGGTTGCTTTCGAAAGCGCGGTGCTATGTTGTCAGTTCAAGCCGCAGCCTTCTTCCTTTGCTGGCCGCGGGCTCTAACCTTCTATCCACAATGTTTAACGTCACCATTCATGACCAATGCAACCACTCCTCAACAATGTCGATTGCTCATTCAATTCATTGGATTAATAATATCCAATTCCAGTGCTGAAATAACCTGATTGATTTCATAAATCGATAAGCACAAATTTTGTAAACCTTAACCAGCTTCCTTCACCGATTTGATGAAATATACATAGGATAACAATTCCAGAATAGATTCGTGTTGTGAGGTTTTCACACCATCGCCCCATTGCAAATGGGGACCCCCTCTTTTGCAAGCAGTAGGAGTAGTGGTCTTAGGTAGTCCTTGTTGGCGATAGTTTTCAAGCCCCTTGGTCTGGCGAGTGAAGTTTGAGAGTTGGTTTTGGGCGATTTTGGCCTGCTGAGAAGTCAAGTCTATCTGGAACATGGGCAAGAGTTGTGCTAAATCTTTCAGGAATATGGGATAAAACCAAAGGATTCGTGATGAAACAAGTGTAAACCCTCTGAGAATCCTTGTTCCAGCTTCAATTCGATCTTAGAAAGT
>MU225196.1:616133-632903 GCA_018584345.1 Thuja plicata
GAGCTATAACACTAAGGTGCCCAACATATAATACCAACAATAATGGCAACCTTAGCAAATTTAATTAAATAATAATAATAATTCACCCGTCTTGCGAAAACAACTGTAGAAGCATCAGAATCGAAATCTGTCTGCACTGGAGTGATCCTGATGATAAAAGATGATAAATGAACCTGACGAGGTGACTTACTAAAAATAGACGCTCTCTCCAAGATTCTTGGAGCCCAAACCGGAAGCCAGAAATGAAAACTGAGAGCATCACTCAACTCCTCTAACTCATCTAAGCTCATTGGAACTATCCATTGACTTACTACAAATAGTAAGTTCACACCAAAGACCCTCTAAACACCTTGCCAGACCACGAGAATCGCGATAATGACCTGGCACCATCCATTCAATGACCCTGCTAAAATTGGGGACATTACACTAGTTCACTAGTCCAAGTACAAACCTCCAACAAGCACCATTTGGACTGCATTTTCTATTTCATTCATTGTATTTCAGATTTTCAACAAATGTCCAAATACCAAACTTAAGGGGTGGATTTCAAAATTTTATGAAATCCGATTTAGTTAAATAATTGTAACTGGGATAAAAGGTTTTATTTTTATTTTATGGAACCACGTTTTTGCAAAAACATAGTATGCTCTTTGGCTAGGCAGATGCAACCTATGTGCCTCAGCCTACAACTCCTCACACAACCTTCACCCACCATTGCCTTCTCCTTGTGCGCTTCCGATGCCCACAACAAACTCCAATATTGTTGTGGTAACTCTAGATAATTGCACCTAGTACTTCCAAGATTGTTTACAGCAGATCCACAATGCTTCACCATATCCTACAAACTACATTACCCCTACTTAAATGCCTAGAAGCTCTTGCTTTTATGTCCTTTACTTTTTTCCCTCTCATTGCTCTTAGTCTTTTCTTGTTCTTTACTTTCTCTCTCCCTTTTATCTTTTTCTTAATTTTTGTTAATTCTAGTTTTGTTAATCTTTAATTTTTCTCTAGTAGTTCCAAGATTGTTTACAGCAGATCCACAATGCTTCACCATATCCTACAAACTACATTACCCCTACTTAAATGCCTAGAAGCTCTTGCTTTTATGTCCTTTACTTTTTTCCCTCTCATTGCTCTTAGGCTTTTCTTGTTCTTTACTTTCCCTCTCCCTTTTATCTTTTTCTTAATTTTTGTTAATTCTAGTTTTGTTAATCTTTAATTTTTCTTTTTCTTTTGCTTATCCTTTTTCTTCTTTTCTTCTATTTAATAATATTGATATCTTCTTTTTAGAATTACTTTTTATTTTTTTATTGATATTTCTTGCTTCCTATTTCTTTCTCTTTATAAGGCTATACCTGCAATCTTATCAATCATTTTTCCTCTTCCTGATGATGGATTACTATGTGTGATCTGAAACTGGATAAAAAAAGATACACAATGTAATCCAAAAGACTTCTCAATAAAATTCATGGGTTGTGGAAAACTGGCACCTACTAAAATATTATTGTTGGTATGTGGTGACTGATTATGCTACCGAACTTAAATTTTGGTGACTTTAAAAACCACATTTTCCCCCCAAAATAATTAACAAGGGAGCGCAGGGTGGATAGAGCCCCTCCTTTGGGGCCTGGGGGGCCTATCCCCTTGATGGGGGCCCAAGGTAGAGCCCACAATAGGGGTCTAGGGGTAACATCCCCAACGAGGGCTGCTGGGGGCAGCACCCCCAAAGAAAAAAATTGCCCACTATTTTACAAAAGAGTTGGTTGTTATTTTGGTATGTAAACCGCCAAAAAGGGTTGATTAATAAGCGGTTGTGAAATGCTAAAATTCATGAGATCGTAATTTGTTTCTTTGTTGGATAATAGAAGAAAGTGGATGGTTGTTTCTTTCTGGATGTAGTCCACATTGGGTGAAGTTGAACCACGTTAAATCTGTGTGTTATTGTGAATTGTTATATTTTTCCCTTTTTATTCTGCATTATAATTAATATTGTTTATTGCTCCATTCTGCCTAAACGCTAACAATTACACTGTACAATAGCCTTACTAAATAGCTTCACTTGACCAATGAACTCTGAGGTATATATCATGTGGCATTAATCCACAATAAAATATTAACACATGTATGACTCCACATATTCCAACACTAAATACCCCACCTAATTTCTTTGTTCCTAACAATGTTCCAAGCACACAACCTTTGCTTGAAGGTGCCACTTGGAACCAAGAGACAATAGCTGCAAATTTTATGGTACTACAATAGTATACGATTTAATGTGGCAAACAATACATATTGGGCTGGATTGGTGAATGCATTAACAATTGTCCATGCTTGGTTTAAGACTCCAACTTTATATGATTTTAGTGGCTCATTACAACAGAAGACCGTCAAAAATGTGCAGCTAGTAGCAAAAGATCAGAAGAGAATGTGGCAGAGAAAAAGTTGCAATGTCTTATCAGATGGGCAGACAGATGACAAGAACATGACACTAAGAAAGATTTAGTGGCTACAAGTGGCACATTGGTGTTCTTGAAGTCCATGGATGTCTCCCACAAAATCAAGAATATTAAGACTTTGTGAAATCTATTGGAAGGGCTGATCCAAGAGGTTGGGGTGGAGAATGTTACCCAAATCATCACAAACAATGTAGTAAGGTATGTAGAAACAAGGATACATTCAAGAGAGGGCTCCCACCAATTTTTGAAGCCCTTGTGCTACCCATTGCTTGGATTTGATACTCAAACAAATTGGAAACAATGGAGGAATGAAAGGTGTGGTTGGAAACACTAGAAACATGACCAAATTTGTGTGCAACTATTCTTGGATCCTTAATTTGATGAAAGAGCACAAGAAAGGGAAAAAGCTTGTGTGATCGAAATGACACAATTAGCCACAAAATGCACCAGTTTCCAGAGCATTGTAGGGGAACTCATTTCTTTCAGGCAGATGTTGGTGAGCAATGTCTAGTCAGACTCTCCATAAGTTGAAAATCCGAAAAGGAAGAAGGCCACAAGGACAGTTATCGATGAGGTGTTCACGAAGAATACAAAGGAGACACTCAAGGCGTATATCAAACATACATTTTAGAGGGACTTTTAATGTTGCTCTATTTTTTTTATTTTTGTTTTCTTAATTCAATTTTTTAGGCAGCAAAGCCTTTGGTCAAGGTTGTGTGTTTGATCAATGGGCATAGCATGCCAATGGGTTATCTCTATGAGGCCATGGCTAGAGCCAAGGAGGCTACTTTGTTATTTAAGGCAGCAACAAGGAGTTGGGTAACTGTAGCGGTGACTGCACCATAGAAAATACAGATGAACTAAGGGTATACTGAGAATTCCATAGTTTAAAAGGACTCACTAACAAAGATGCAATTCCAATTCGATTTACAAATACAGTTTTGGAAGAGGTAGCGAGTAGTGAATTGTATTCACTTTTGGATGGATTTCTAGGGTACTTGTCAAATCAGCACTGGCAAAGAAGAAAATTAAAAACCAGTACTTTCAGGGAATGTAAATTGTATGCATATAAAAATGTCTTTTGGGCTATGCCAGACTATCAACTTTTCAAAGAACTATGTTACTTATACTCATAGCTATCTTGATGAAAGACTTCAAAACTTTCCCAGATGACTGGTGCATGCATGGTAGAAAAGATGAAATCCCAAGAGCTTTGTTTTCGTGCATATGTTTGTATTGGAAGGTAAGCTTTCTTTAAATCAAAAGAAAATTCAATTTATTCGCCCCTTCAGAAAATTATTGGGACACTTGATATGTGAAGCGGGTATAGAATCAAACCCGGATAATATTAAAGTGATAAAAAAATTGCAAAATCTCCATGATGTTGGGAAAGTAATATCCTTCACTAGACATGTTGGTTATTATGATTTATCAATTATTAAAGAATTTTGCAGGGTTATCACTCGCACTGATTACTTATTGTGAAAAAAAGGCACAGATTCAGTGGAGTTCAAACCAAAAATTCTTCAAGAAGTGAAAAACATTGTTGGTGAATGCCACAATTTTGTCACGTTTCAATTCCATATTCATGTTGATACGTTTAATTATGTTATTGGATGTACAGGAACACAAGAAGGTGTACAAGTTCGACCATCCATTATACCTTACAAATAGATTGTTGAGCAAAATTGAGAAAAAATATAAAACCAAGAAAAAAGGCACTAGGAATGGTAAGCACAATGCTGAAGTTCCGACAATTAAATATTGGAAAACCCAATCATATTTTTCAAGGAATTAAAAGCACTACCATACTCAATAAATAATCCAGTTATAATACATGGGAGAACATCATGATGGCTAGTGCTGTTACAGGAATTTACATTCTCTATGGTGTGACAAAAGGCAAATGCTACAAAGTAGCAGATCATTGTCAGGAATCAAACATGGTGAACTAGCAGAGGAATTTCACGAAAATTAACTAATTCTTGGTAATTCCATATTGCAATATTGCCCAAGTGGCACAGATAAGTAGAAGAATATACATCCAAACTTCAAAGGAAATAATCTGATCATTTTGCACTTGCTGGTGGATTCAGATAACCTGAGTCAACCAAATTGCATTGCTATTTTAAATAAAGAACTTCCAAAGTCTCTGTGTCCTTGTATATGGTTTTCGGCGGTTTTAGGCATGAGCAAACTCTGCTCAGTTTAATTAAAGGAAATGGCTCGTCAATTTGCAGTAGAAATATGCAAAAATTTGGCAAGGTATATAGATAACTTAGACAATAAAAATTGAAGTTTAAATAGACACCTCAAATGAGTGCAAGACATGTGTTAATTAACCTGATATATGACCGATTGGAAACTTAAAAATAGTTAAATAACAAAACTAATCCAACCTATGTCCCAATCAGCCTAATTTATCAGCTACAGGAAACTAATTATTCGATAACCACTAAAATTAGTCCGATGTCAGGCATAATGTCTCGTCCACGAAACCTGCCTTGAATAAACTAAGAAGACCAATACAATTTCAGAGCCAATCAGCCTAATTTATCAGCAACTCGAAAGTGGAGCTTAGATTACCACTAACATTAGTGTGACTTCAGTGGCATTATGTCTCGTACGCTGCGAATGCAACCTTAATGAAACAGTAGAATTAGTCCAACTTCTGACAGAAATAGAATGCCTAACAACACAATGAAGCCAGAAGCATGACGAATTCAGCCACATAATATGCGCATTGTCAGGAATTTACAATGTGCGAATTTAGAGCATTTTCGAACATTTGAAAAAGACTAGCAAAATATACAAAGAATGGAACTAGACGAAAAGGTTTCAGTGAGACTTCGGGACTAATCAGCCTAACGTTTCAACAAAATGGTAAATGGCCCTTTCAACAAGTCCGAATTCACTCCCTAGCAAACTACATTAGCAGCCATTACAACCTCAGCATTAATTAACGACTAAAATCCGCACAATTTATAAGCCAGTGGAACTTCGACATTAAATAAATCACTAAAATTAGCCTAAGTTAGAAAACGGAGTTGATTGCCTAGCAGATATCTATGAAGCAGAATGCTCATAAGAGAGATAACTCAAAGAACGAGCATTTTCACAGAAAGAACGAAGATATTACCTATTAAAAGAATGACTCAAGTATTAAATTCTACTAGCGGTTAATTGGTCAAAATAATTGCCTAAAAATGTCGAAGTTCCAACTGCTTATTAAAAGAAGTTTGAATTGAAAATATTTAAGGCTGCTCGCAGATCATTTCTGAAAATAATTACCTAAAACTGCCAATGTTGCAGTTGTTTGTAAGCATTTTTTTAAGAAATATTTCAAAACAAATAAAAAACAGCAAAGAACGAAATTATACAGAGTAGCAAATGATCGCTGATTAGTCTTCCACAGTTGACAGGGCAGCGAATTTCTAAGCCGAGGAGACCTGCAGGATACAGATGGCGGAACCAAAGCTAAAAGGCCGCCCTTTATATCCAAAGCTAATTTAGTCATTTCTTCTTTCTAGTCCAAGTGGCCCTTGTACTGCAGAATTTACGAATCATATCCCGAATAAAGCTACAGAAAAGGCAATAGCAATAATCCGCCCCGAATCTAAACTAAAAGACATGGGCCTTCAATAATTTTTCTCCCAAAAGCCTCTTTCACCACCTGAAAAACTGAAAATTTGCATCTCTTAAAAGCGCAGAACAATACCGCAGATTCTTATTCTCCGCTTTGCTTCAACGGTGCCTCACGTGCGTTGTCATCTGTCCCGGAATTTTCTTTTCACTAAAACGTCTTCTCAGACCTCGAAAAGATATTAAATTGACACTTGAAAGGTTTATAAAGGTTGATATTTATTACCACTCGCAATTTGTGCCGTGTAAAAGGCCAAAGAGAGATCGACGAGGAGAACCGCACACGTGGCCAAGAAATTAAAAGATTTTCGAGAATTTTGCCAGGGTCCATCAAGGTACTTTCAAATTTGAATTTTCACTAGTAGAAGAAGAAAATTTTAACGTCCACGAGCTATGTTTAGTTCCTCGATGAGTGCATCCAACTTCTTATGTTCTGTTTGTGGATTGCAAAATTAAAAACCTGGTTTGTGTTTTCGAATTTTCATTTTGGGTGAACTTATGGAAGTTCCACTTCCACTCAAATAGGTGGAATTCAAATAATAAAACCCGAATTCATTTTTTACAAGTTGCATTTTATATGGTGTCGGGTTTGGCAACATCCGTTTCGGCGTCTATTATTATTTTAGTTTATAAAGGTGACATTTAATGATTTATATTTTATAAATGTGACAACTTTTTTATAACGGTTTTAAATCTAATTCTAATTCTGATTTCGAAAATGGCAACCAAACGTAGAAGATGGATTGTCTCAGTCATCTTCCAGGTCAACCAAACGGTCCAAACTATCTTTCGAATACACAAAACCGGAATTTCAAAACCTTATTTTGAGATAATTAGGTTTTGAGTCAAATTCCAATTCTGCAAACAAACGGAGCTTTGTGTTCCTCGTTGAATAAGTTATGTCAAGAGCTAGTTGTTAAAATATTCATAAATTTGTCCCTGTTGTCCTTGTAACCAACACATTCAACAATAAAATGGTGTTCAGTTTCCACCTTCCCAGGATCGCAAAAGGAAAAAACAAGCTCTTCTCACGCCTCTTTAGGTCTTTTCCAATGCTCGGTCTCACAACGGAGTTGATGCAAGTTGGTCCTAAGTTGAGCAATAAGAGTTTTTGCTCTTTCATATCCTCTTGTGCATGTGCTAAAAATCTTAGAGCACCACCATTCAAAATACAAGATCTTGAAAGATAGGAGGATAATGGATTCAAGCATCTCTTGATTGTGTTTGGTATAATTGTTTTATTATTGCATGTTATGCATTCTTGAGGAAGAGCTCTATTGGTATGATGTTGGTTTCATTTGTGAATCTTTGCTTATTAATGGGCTTGTTAGGGTTCATGAATAGGTTTTCCAATTCTATCATTGTCATTTTGACATGCTTGGTGGGACTCTCCCTTTTATTAATCATTTTCTTGTTGTTAGAAGTGTTTTTTTATGAATTGCGGGACGAAAATCATCAAATTCACTAGAATTGTGCATTTGTCACCCAAATATGTGCATTTGACATTATGTTTTACGACTATATCCTGCATTTTTATTGTTCACGTACATTTGCTCCATCTTGTTGTGCATTTGCTTCATTTTTCCACGCATTTGTGTTTTCATGCATTTTCTATGTCTTGGCGCACATTTGCTTCATCTTGCCACACATTTGATTCATCTTGTCATGCATTTGCTTCATATTATCACACATTTATGTTTCTGTGCATTTTCTTTGTCTTGTTGTGCATTTTCCTTATCTTTCTATGCATATTTATTTCTATGCATTTTATTTGTCTTTCCATGCATTCGCTTCATCTTGCCACACATTTGCTTCATCTTTTTGTTATTTACTTCATATTCATGCACTTTTGTTTCTTTCATTTTTTTTGTCTAGCTGGAGTTTTGAAAGCTTTGTTAATGTGCTTTTGCTTCACCAATCTTGTGCATTTGACATCTCAGGGATCATCATAGTTGATCAAAAGGGACATCAATCACATTTAGAAAGCATTAAAACCAGGTGCACTTATTTTAAACCTTATTGTTTACATTCTAAAAGGTGAGCATAGTATTTTTCTTTCATCATAAAATAATTTCTTGCTTTTAGCTTAATTTGTTTGGTGTGTCTTCTACATATTGAAAATGGGCTTAAAATTGATCTTACAAATTGGATTTGGGCTTAAAATGAACCCCTTTTGTCTTTTAATCCCCAGTATTTCCTAATGTATGCTCTCTTCTTACATCCTTGGTAAGGAGCTTGAGTGGACCATAAATAAGGGATCGTGCTTTTTCTTTTTAGGGTTCCTACCTAGAGAAGTGACAACTCTTGGGGATAACCTCAATTCCAATATTTTGGTAAAGTATAAATAGTTGGGGTGAATAGAAAGACAGCTCTTGGAAGTGGAATCTTGTCAATTTTGGCTAAGCCCTAAAGAACTTTATACCTTTTGGAAGTGAAGGTGGAAATTTGTGTTATTGTCTCTTCTTATATATTTGGCATTATTCTCTTTCATCTATGGATTTAGGTCTCAATGTACCCTTGTGGTATATAGAGGATACCCCTACTCAAGCTTGTAATGCCTATAATTGATCTTTTTTTCCATCATTTCTTATGTGTGAAAGAATTTATACTCTCAATTGAGTAGGTTTGTTAATGTTTCTAATGTTCTTGCATGTTTAGATCACCTTCCCCACTTGAAACCAAAAGGCCACACATCTTCCAAAATTATCCTTAGAATTTTTCTTCTTTTTCATTTCTTTCTTATGTGATTTTATAATTGTTTGAAATAAAAAATAAATAAAACTCATAAAAATAGAAAAAGCCAAAAAAAATCCAAAATCAATTACATTTGTCACTTCTAAAGCCCAAATAAGAGAAGAACCAATGGCAACCTTGGCCCAAACCATTCAAGCAATCAAAAGACAAATATGTGATATACAATCTCAATAAAAGGAACCGATGATCCCTCTTAAGCAAAAACTTCAAGGTATTGAGAATGCAAAACTTAATGAAATGTTTAAAAAACTACACAAGGTGGAACAATAAATGGCTGAAAATCAAAAGAGAAATCTCAACCAAAATCACACGTGTTCTTCACCACAACAAAACATTTCCTCCAAAATACATGCAAACCCAAATCTCCCTTGAAAATGAATTTTACACCTTTGGGACAATCTACTAAGCTAGTTGTAAAAGATCTTGAGCACAATCTTATCACATTGCCTAAAGAGACCACATGGGGATATAAATTTTGGAGTAAATATTATGAGTATCATAGACACAACAAACATAAAAATTCATATTTCATATAATTAAAATATAAAATCCAAGAGCTCATTTATAATGTCAACATTGAAATTGAAGATCCTAATGATTCACCTAAAGAGAAACACGACACTACTCCCAAGTATGATCAAAATCATACATCTATGTCTAGAAATAGCCCACAAGTAGAGTCCATATCTCCCAGCATTCCTTCAGCTCCTAAATCTTCCTAACAACAATCCACACCATCTCCTTCGAACAATAAATTTGATTATGACACCTTTCATATTGACCCTCAAGGGCTATCTACAATAGAAATCTAAGCCAATCCAAATATTTATGCAAGCGCCTCCTATGCTTCAAAAATCCTAGATCATGTGCCATCATGCACTCCAATTACAATCATACCAACTTCCAAGAGTCCCATTAAAAATTCTTCTTCATTGTGCCAAAAAATGGACTCCCTCCAAGCATCTCACATGTTTATCCATAGTCCTACACTATCCTTAGAATTGGCTCTATGTCAGGAGGATAATCCAAAGAATGAAGAAATAATTCCAAATATAAATCAAGATCAAAATCCCATCTCCCTATAGGGTTAGTGCAGAATCATGGGGGGCCAAAAGGTGGCGATGAATAAAACAAGCATTTTCATCCACCTAAGAATGTGAAAATCCATGTTGACTTTTTGTTAGGCCTAGGTGTCAGTACACCTAGGAAAAGAAAACACCTAAGCAAATTTGGTATCCGATATTGGATACTAACGATAAAAAGTATTTGTATCTAATATCAGATACATTATGCAATATATTATTATATAATATATATTTTATATAATACATATATTATATAATAAGATATATTATTATATAAATGTATAATATGATATTAATATAGTAATTATTATATTATATAAAGTTATGTTTAAATCCGCAACCCAACAGATACCGCATTTTTTAAAAATAAAATCTTTTTTTAATATCTGATATTGGATATGGATCCGATATTGGATATGGATCCAATATCGGATCCATATTCGATATCGGATAATGCCTGCTTTATATGTGAAAAATAGAGTCATGGGCTCAGTTTTACCCACGGCTCTCATTGGAAAACAACATTTGTATATCAGATATCGGTTGTATATCTGATATCAAATTCCAGAATCAATTTTGTTTGGCTAAATTCATATCCAGGTATGAATTTAATTGTTTTTTTCTCAATTTTTTAAGTTTTAATGTTTCATTTTGTATTTTTAGATAAAAACTAGGTTTTTTCAATTTGAAATTGTCTGCAGTTTTTTAAATTCAATTTATTTATATGATTTTTTCTTTTAATTAGGTATATCAGATAATAAAAAATAATCCTGACTCTGGAATTCCACCCCCGATAATCGACAGCCTGGAAACCCACAGCCTGGAGACCAACAACCTCAAAACCCTCCATTGAAAAACCCTCGACCATTACAAGACCTTATAGGGGACAATTTGAACTAGTTGAGGAGGATTATGGATGTTTATAATAGAATCCCTAGATTAGCCCCCATGTTTGGAAATGTGGATTCCATCATACAATCAATGTAGATCCTCACCACGCAGCATGATGCTGCACTTCAGTGGCGAGAGGAAATGCATGTCATATATGATGATGACCTCTGGATTATGACAGGGTGAAAGACCTCAGGATCACTAAAGCGCAAATATGTTCCTTATTTAGGGATCCCCATACTGAAAAGACACCTAAAACCACAAAAGAGAAATTGTCTATGAAATGATGCATTCATCCTAGTAAACAAGCCAACTTCTAGGATCGTTGGTGAATGGTTTTTGATAAACCACCCAACAACAATATGGATGCCCCTTTTTATTTCATAAAAAAATTATATGTTAAGTTTTTCATGGGTAAACATGTTATTTATTGGAGTATGAGATCATTCATGGGCATAAGTGGAGGCCAGCCCCAAAGTAGAGCAGGGGCACATAGAGTAGTACATGGCCCATATGTTCCCCCTCCTCTAGTGAAGCATCTGTATATTATTGCTGAGGTTGCCTCAGAGACCATTAGGTCCATTCATACTTTGATCAACCATCTAGTTACTCACATTGTGTCATTGGCACAACCTCCTCATTCTACTGATGCATCCTCCTAGGGTGTACATATGTGTGTGTGCCTCACACTTATAGTACATGTTAGAATATATGTTTAGGTCCCCTCGATGACCTTGTCGAGGAACCTCTGGACAGTGAGGAGTATGATGCTGGTGATATGGGTGGTGCGCCATATTTGACGATGAGGAGTGGATCCTAACATGTTGAGTCATCACATACGAGAGATGAGGAGGCACATCCATCATTCATTCCTCATTTTATGGTAAGACTTAATGTTTAATGTCATACTACTTTAAACGTATATTTTTATTAGATAACTTATTATGTTTGCACACACTTATGTTTTTATAATTGATCTATTTATGTTTATTTTTGGACAGAGGAGGATATGAGAGAGGTGTAAGATATGACACTCTCAACTATTTCATTTGGCCTTGAGATCTCTATGGTATATATTTTCACACTCGGTCATTTACTTTTTTATATCAATATACATTCTTGTCATTTAAATCATGATAATTATTTAAATCATATACTAATTAACATTTTCATCTTATTTTACTCTTACATGTGTCACCTACTACCAGGGGGTGCAATTCGAGGGGGGAAACAATGCACACTGAGAAGGACAAAGTAATGAAGAGTTTGATAATGATTATGCATGTACGTATCATTGGAGTGTACTAATGTTTATTTGCAATTTCTATTTAATAGGGCTTGATGTCCGAGGAGGGCATGACATAGGTTAAAGAGCCCAGCCTCTCAAGCATTTCATTTGGCCTTGATAGTCGTTTGGTATGTATTTGTGTACTTATTTGTTTACATTCTTGAACTTTGTACATGTTTGTCATTTAGATTGTCATTATTTTAAATCTATATTAACTAGCATTTTTCTATTATTTTACTCTTGTAGGTAACATTGAGTGTGAGGGAGGTACAATGGTAGGGATTTACATCCTTATTGACTGTACTGACACTACCAGAGGAAGGCACACCCACACAGGTACATTTTTATTTTTAATTCAACACCCTAGTAAATTCATATTCCTATCAATGACAACTTTATACAATGATTTATTAAATTATGCTTGGGAACATATATAGGCTCGCGTTCCTAGTCTTGGTGACATCCCTTCACTACCAAGGACATACTCCAGGACTCCTAACCGCACTAGGAGACGTAGAGATGAGGTACATAGAAGAATTCAATTTGAAATTTTAATTAGAGTTCAATTTATAATTTAAATAATAATAATTGTGGTTTGAATTTTTGTTTTGTGTAGGATCCTTTAGAGCCGAAGAGTGCCTCGAAGAGGCTGCATTTTGATTATCCATCAGTAGCTTAGGGTGTCATAGACACATTTAGTCGTCATATGTATTTTTTGTACACATTTTGAGATGACATATGCCACATTTTGTAAAACTTTGTACCGAATGACATTTATGCCATATTGTATATGGACATACCTACTTATTAAACAATTTCATATATAGAATATGAGTTTTGATATAATTTGTTCCTTATTTGCACTAAATGTAGTAATTATGTTTATGGAATGATTACGTGGTTTCTCTAATGTGAGTGTCATTGTTACTATGTTTCAATAACATTTGATGTGTTTGGAAATATTTATTTCAATATTTTATTCCATAAGTGTTTCAATATGTGTTTCCATAATATTTGATGTTTTCCAATTTTCAATGATACGCATATATCACTATATGCTAAAATCAAATAAAATTAACAAACAATGAATGATCTATAATATATTTTGCAATTATCATGTGTAAGATACATAGTTTACATAATCCTTCACAACATTGCCCAAAAAGAGTTGTATTCATTCTAGGGTTGAACCGTCAGCATGAATGTGTCTGGTTGGGAGGGTTTACCCTAGGCATGATCCTAGTTTGCCTCCTCAGTCGTCAGAACTATCAACACCATGCCCTACCGACGATGTCCCTTTAGTGCCCTAAGTGCACAAAATTATTGAACTGTGACATACCAGTTTTTGCAATTCATGGCACCTGTACACAATATGTTTGAACCTATAGGGTCATATTAGGCCCCTCTATAATAACCTTTATCAATTTTTGAAGACTCAAAGTCATTTTTGCAGGGCAACAATTTTTATGTTCATGCAAAAATTGTTAGATGCACTTAGTGCAAATTTGTCAAGTAGCCCATATAGCATTCTGATTGTCATCGGCATGAATGAACACCTCAATCATGTCTAGTTGGGGGGTTTACCCTAGGAATTTTCCCACTTTTCCTCTTGACACCTTGGAACACTCAGTGATATACCCTACCAACAATGTCCATTGTGTACCCTAAGTGCACAAAATTGTCAAACTTTGACAGATCAGTTTCTACAATCCATGACACCTGGGCATGATCTGTTTGAACTTATAGGGCCATGTTAGGCCCCTCTACAATAATTTATCTCAGTTTTTGAAGAATCGATTGTCATTTTTGCACAACAACAATTTTTTTGTTCATGCAAAAACTATCAAATGCCTTAGTGCAAAGTTACCAAGTAGCCCATATCATGTTTTGTTCATCGTGGGCACAAATAGACCACTTTTCCTCGCGACACTTCAAAACGCTCAATGACATACCGTACTGGCAATATCCCTTGTGTACCCTAAGTGAAAAAACACCATCAAACTTTGATGGACTATTTCTTCCAAATCATGGTACTTGCACATGATCTATTTGAACTTACAGGGTCATGTTAGGCCCCTCTACAATAAACTATCTCAGATTTTAAAGACTCAGATTCATTTTTGTAAGGTAGCAATTTTTCTATTCATGCAAAAATTGTCAAATGCACTTAATGCAAAGTTGTCAAGTAGTTCATATCACATTTTGTTTCTTGTGGGCATGAACAAACACCTTGATCACATCCATTTGGGTGGGTTTATCCTAGGAGTGGTCCCACTTTGCCTCTTGACATGCCGAAACGCTCAATGACATACCCTACCGACGATGTCCCTTGTGTACTCTAAGTGCACAAAATTTTTGAACTTTGACAAACTGATTTTTGTAATTTGTGGTACCTAAGCAAGATCTGTTTGAACCTATAGGGTCGTGTTAGGCCCTTCTACATTAACTTGTCAAAATTTGATAAATTGTTTCTTGCAAACCATGGCACATGTACACTGACAAAAAAAATTCACACAGATAAGTAACAAGTGTTGTGGAATTATCCAGTGAGCAATATAAAATGAAACCTCAAATTGGTTCATTAGCAGGAAAAGCATATGGTCATGTACTTCATTCCAACACCAGAAATATTTTAATTATAAATGCTTATTCATCATTGCCCTTGCATTTAGGGGACTTGGGAAGCCAAGATACTTATGTTGGGCATGATCCCTCAAAATTGTTATTGAATTATGTTTCCCTTGGGATCAAGGATGGTTATGAAGGTTTTGAAGGAAGGCTCATCAGGTATGTTTCTAGATTCTAGTGTGCTTGATGAATAGAATGGGGAAAGTCCATATCATTTAATAGTGGAGTCACTATGTTTTTCAAATTTCTCATGTATTATGTAAACATGTATTACTTTAATAATGTCTTGCATGTATTATTTAAACATATACCTGATGACATGTAACTGATTGAATGTTTGACAATGTTAAGTTGAAGATAATACAAGGCATTAAATCAGTTAATGTATTGTATTGTCATTGATGTCAACTTGATTTCATCTATACGGTCATGTACATAATGCCAAAGACTTCAAAGAACCAAAAGAACAAAGGTTATGCTTTCAGCAATGCATACAAGTCAAATATTCACTAAGTGACAAACAACACCGATGGAGTGCACACTAACAGACAGAGCAAAGAAGAATAGTCACAGTAATACCCGATGATTAGAAGTATAGTGTTGCCCGACAAAGCAAAACCACAAGATGACCGACGAGCAAAGTCAGAAGGTTGCCCGATGAGCTAAAGAGAGTGTTGCCCGACGAGTAAAATTCCAATGATGCCCGACGAATGGAGATAACCAAGCTAATTGGAGTCTCACCGATGGAACTGTCAGTTGTCACCGACGACTAACTGAAGTGTTGACCGACGGAACAGAAATTTTAGAAAATGACAAAATATCTAGCTGGCGGAGCTAAAAATAGATTTAACTGGTTGTCTACTTTTTTTTATTCGACCAGAGATAAGTGATTGATTTAAAGATGATTTGTACAATTGGCAAGAAGATATCTACGAGACAAATCAAGAGTTATGCTTTAAATCTAATTAACTGGATTGTTTTTCACGCCAAGAATCAAGAATCAAGAAATAATGAATATTATGTCTATATAAGATACAAGCTTAATTCATTTATGGATGGGATTAAGGGGAGTGAATAGAAAGAGGAAGCTGAAGAGAAACTGATGAAGAACAACTTCATACTGTCCTGATCAAACAAGCTGAAGGAAGAGCTAAAGAATTCTACAAACACCAACGAACAGTGAGCACATCATCATAGAGCAGAAAGTATGGAGCACAAGCATTAATTGATACATTGGTCAGAGAGGTAATGTACTTAAATAGATCTGAAAATCTACAATTCAAAGTTGCAATATGAATAGGTCATAGTGTTTCAGTTTAACCATTGAATTGTCAAGTCTCTTAACCGAGTAGGAGTTAACAGTCTTCTATATATTGAGGTACATCTCAAGGAGTGCCAAAAAGGTTGATTCAAAAGTAGCATTGGACTTGCCCGATACCTATTGACATTCTAAGAAGGAGGTTGATTCAAGGATGGT
This sequence comes from Thuja plicata, assembly GCA_018584345.1. Classification (NCBI taxonomy): domain Eukaryota; kingdom Viridiplantae; phylum Streptophyta; class Pinopsida; order Cupressales; family Cupressaceae; genus Thuja; species Thuja plicata. The sequence continues at coordinate 632,355 of MU225196.1, forward strand.
AGCAATAGATGCCCGATACTAAGTGACAACCTCTATGTATAAAATTCTCTAACAAGGTCGCACTTAACAATGTGTTTGTAACCTTTAACAGGGTTGGCTCCTAACAGGGCTCACTTCATAAGAGTGAAAATTTGGGGTACCAGTCCCAGTGGTTTTTCCCTTAACAGGGTTTCCACATTAAAAATTCATGTGTTATGTGTGTATGATTCATTTATTTATTGTCTTGTATCTTACATAGCTAACTCTGGATTGATCGATATACTTTTCTTATTTATTGAGTTTCAGTAAATAGTTATACTGCTTGTCGGTAATCAAGAAAGAATAAGGATTGACAGAGAAAACCGACAGACAGTTAATATTTAGTAGTATTTCATGGAATTCATCTTGTAGGGACATAATAATCTGAGGTTTATAGATTGGTGGTTAAGTTTGAAGGATAAAAATTTGAGGCCACTGATTCACCCCCCCCCCCTCTCAGTTATTACTAACAATTGGTATCAGAGCTTGTGTGCTTAGAAAGGAAGGTTTCAAGACCTAAGTCAAGATCAC
>MU225196.1:637232-683510 GCA_018584345.1 Thuja plicata
CCAAAGAACAATTAGCTAATATCTTCACCAAGCCACTGCCCAAGGATACATTTGAGTACTTGAGAAAAAGACTAGGGGTTAAACCCTTGTCTACCAGTCAGTAAAATGACTGAAGGATGCATCAACCCACATATTATCAAAATATTAGTAATGTTGATGGAAGCAAAGAGATGAACTTCAAAGCTACATCTATATACAGACATGTATATATCTTCACCAAGCACCAAAGCATATTGCTGATGGATAAGGGAAATTCAAGGAATATATTATGGATGGAGACAAATGTGTGTTTGACATGAATGTCAAATATTTGTAGGATATTTTTTTTGAATTGTTGTCAAAGGGAGAGAAATTATCCATAATATCAGATATTTTTGGAAAGGGAAAGATATTATCCACTATCACATTACTCCAACAAGGAGAGATTATATCCTTAGGGAGAGAAATTGTATGGAAAGATTATACAAAGGGAGAGTTGTTGACAAGAGAAAAAGACATCAAAAGAGAAGAACAGTCAAGGGAGAGAAATTGACATAAGGAGAGAACACAACATATCAGAAGACAAAGAGCTGCAAGAATCAAATCTAAGCTAAAATAGAACTTACCGATGGTCAAACATTTATCAGTTATCAGAACAAAAAGATTGGTAGTTTGATGAATCTAAACTGTTGTATTTCATATTGTATTAGAAATAGTATAGTGTGATAATATAGTATGTTTCCATCAATGCCAAAGGGAGAGATTGATGACATGTAACTGATTGAATGTTTGACAATGTTAAGTTGAAGATAAGGCAAGGCATTAAATCAGTTAATGTATTGTATTGTCATTGATGTCAACTTGATATCATATGTATGGTCATGTACATAATGCCAAAGACTTCAGAGAACCAAAAGAACAAAGGTTATGCTTTCAACAATGCATAAAAGTCAAGTATTCACTAAGTGACAAACAACACCGACAGAGTGCACACCGATGGATAGAGAAAAGAAGAGCAATCACAATGATACCTAATGATCAGAAGTATAGTGTTGCCCGATGAAGCAAAACTACAGGATGCCCGACGAGCAAAGTCAGAAGGTTGCCCGATGAGCTAAAGACAGTGTTGCCTGACGAGTAAAATTCCAATGATGCCCGACGGATGGAGATCACGAAGCTAACTGGAGTCTCACCGATGGAACTATCAGTTATCGTCGACGACTAACTGAAGTGTTGATCGACAAAATAGAAAGTTCATAAAATGACAAAATATCTAGCTGGAAGAGCTAAAAATAGATTTAATTGGTTGTCTACTTTGTTTTATTCGACTAGAGATAAGTGATTAATTTAAAGATGATTTGTACAGTTGGCAAGAAGATATCTATGAGACAAATCAGGAGTTATTCTTTAAATCTAATTAGCTGGATTGTTTTTCATGCCAAGAATCAAGAATCATGAAATAATGAATATTATGTCTATATAAGAGACACACTTAATTCATTTATGGATGGGATTAAGGGGAGTGAATAGAAAGAGGATGCTGAAGAGAAACTAATGAAGAACAAATTCATGCAGTCCTAATCAAACAAGCTGAAGGAAGAGCTAAGGACTTCTGCAGACACCAACAAACAGTGAGCACAACATCACAAAGCATAAAGAATGGAGCACAAGGATTAATTGATACATTGGTCAGAGAGGTAATGTACTTAAATAGATTTGAAAATTTTCAATTCAAAGTTGCAATATGAATAGGTCATAGTGTTTCAGTTTAACCATTGAAGCATCAAGTCTCTTGACCAAGTAGGACTTAACAATCTTCTATATATTGAGGTACATCTCAAGGAGTGCCAAAAAGGTTGATTCATGAAAGTAGCATTGGACTTGCCTGATACCTATTGATAGTCTAAGAAGGAAGCTGATTCAAGGATGGTAGCAATAGATGCCTGATACTAAGTGACAACCTCTTTGTATAAAATCCTCTAACAAGGTCGCACTTAACAACGTGTTTGTAAAATCTAACAGGGTTGGCTCCTAATAGGGCTCACTTCAGAAGAGTGAAAATTTGGGGTACCAGTCCTAGTGATTTTTTCCTTAATAGGGTTTCCACATTAAAAATTCATGTGTTATGTGTGTATGATTCATTTCTTTATTGTCTTGTATCTTGCATAGCTAACTCTAGATTGATCGGTATACTCTGCTTATTTTCTGAGTTTCGGTAAATAGTTATACTACTTGTCGGTAATCAAGAAAGAATAAGGATTGACAGAGAAAACCGACAGACACCTATTCTTTAGTATTATTTAATGGCATGCATCTTGTAGGGACATAATAATCTAAGGTTTATAGATTGGTGGTTAAGTTTGGAGTATAAAAATTTGAGGCCACTGATTCACCCCCCCTCTCAGTTATTACTAACAATACCTATTAGGAAACCATTTTTATGCTTAATAAATACATTACCATAGCCTAATAAATAAATTAGGATGCATAACAAATACATTATAAGAGCTTCATCAACGCACTAACATGAAATTCTATTAGAGATTTTTTTTTTGTCATTTCACGTCACAAATAGAAATGTACTACACCATCTATAAATACATCAATGCTATCAAAAAATACTAGATACTCATATCCTCGTGTACAAATAAATCGTATATGAACAATACAACCACATCATGTGCAAATACATCAATGTTATAAAAACAAATCCTAGATGTACACAACTAATACATTTGGTTCTTATATTTGTGCTCTATAATGTATAGCTCCAACCACTGGTACTCTTGAAGACACCTACATTGCAATAGTGTACAAAATATCAGTATTAGAGAAATAGTACTAACTAAATGTAGAAATAAAAAATGAAAGTAAGATAAAATCAAAAGGATGACAGTGGAATCTCATATGTCCAGCATATTTGTAATCCCTGCATTTCCATGCCACGATAAGCCTAAGTTTATTGACCAAAAATGTTAAAGCATCAAAACATAATGAGCATAATAAACCGAAAACATGATGAACCTTAGCATATTCAATCTTTTTGTCATTTGGTATGAGATATTTAAGCGTGCCCAAATCTTGTATGTCCATCATGTATTTTTAACCAACTATATTATAATCTATGAGAGGACTTTGTTTATTGAGCAAAAAAAGAAGAAGCAATTTATAATTAATATAATGAATGTAATCATAATGAACATAATAAACCTTACAGTCATTTGGTATGACCTAGTCAAGTGCGCCTAAAGGGTCATCTCTTTGCTTAAGGGTATCCAATATTGGTTCATGATCAAAATTACTTATAGTCCAAAGTTTTTTTGTCTTTGGTTTTCCTTGATGGTTCAACAACTTAACATTTGTTGCTATAACAAGGTGCGAATACACAAGAATGGTTCTGTGCTTCTCATAGTCTTCAAACGTAGGTATGCCATTCTTTCTAATCATGTATGTTCACGACCATGTTCCCATGACAACAACTAAACCAGTAGGATAGGTGAACCCATCATTATCTATCATCGGTTATGCAAGCTTTTTCTTTCCTTGTACACAACGTGCCAACTAGTAATCCAATCTCTCATCATTCCCCTACGGTGAAACCAATGCAAAAACATGTCCTGGATGTAGAACCCATGCACCCACCTTCTCAGGGAGATTGTTTGAGATAAAGGATTTAGATACTGTGGAACCCATGCATCCACCTTCTCACTTGACTCACACTGATCCCAACCACACTGAAAATAAATGGGACAAAAACAAGTCAACTCTCATGTCCAAATGGTCCATGTACTTGCATTTGAGCTTTGAAATTAATGCATATTTAAAAAATCTCTAACTATTTGAAAATATAATCTTTCTCCTACTATTCCCTCCTTAGCCAACCAAAATAATCTACGCACTGGTGAATCAAGTGTCCCTCCCCACGACAATGTTGAACTACAACAATCAACAATAGTATGAGCATCACAAAGTGTAACTCCTAAAATCCTCAATTGACCCTTAACTAGAGCTCTCTTTACATATGTACCTACTCCATCATGCTCCCCTTTCCCATGTCCAGCATCTAAAAAACTCAAAATATGAGGTACACCCCTCTCTACAAGCATTCTAATCAACCAAAAAAACTTATGAGCATTCTTGAATTGACCCATGTAGTTATCTGACCAAATGAGATACCTATCCATTGCAATATTTGTTTCCTGCAAGAAATAAAAAAAAATCTCAAAACAATGTTGCACATACTTGGAAGAGTGAGATCTATCATCACTCATTTAAAAGTGGTACTCTCTGATTATCTTATTGTCCTATTCTGTACTATAAGGTGAATGCAGATATGTTATGTGGAAAAAAATAACAATATGAATAGAATTATAATACTGAGCTTGCAACTCATTCTGTGGCTGCAATGTGTAGTTTTCTACGAAGTCAACCACCGATATAATAGTGTCAATTGGGAAAGAATCCTTACACATTTTGAATTGTTGATCCAACTTCTGAGATTTGTGACTATGCCTTTCATGCTTGTAGAAAATATTTTCCTTGAAATCAAATATAAAATCAGCAACACTACATTCTTTTGTAACCAACTCACATCTTGAACCTTCATCTCCAATCTTCAAAGTATATTTGATTGTCTCATATATCCTTTTTAAAACAATTTTATTACAAAGTTCATGTTCACTTCCCTCATGAAAACATTCAACAAACTTCAACAGGCCGCCACATTGTGAGCACTTATCATTTAAGCAATAAATTTTATAGAAGAAACAACCATCATCTCTAGGACATAAAAATTGATCTAGCAAGTCTCTCGATGATTTTGGAAGATGAATCACACCACAATCTTGTAACATTTTGTTAGTATGCAAAGTAAAATGAATGTAGCATAATAGTTCTTGATGCATGGAAAACTCCACATGATATTTGCAACAAGTATTTTTAATCTTAAGAGGTACACAATAATATGGCTTTAAGGATTCAAATTCCCTTTGTGATATTTGCAATGTTGGATGCGTCTCACAATTTGTTTTGAGCAATTGAGCATAGGTCTCATCTTTTGTATCTTTAGCAATTGAAGAAAAAGTTGGCATTACTCGATCAATTTCTTCTTATTAAAAAAATCATCAAAATTTTTGGAAGCCCACAACCAAATGGTTCTTGTTCATCTCTTTCCCTCAAGATTTCTCGTAATGTTCTCATCAATTTCAACTAACCATTTTGTGGTTCTTTAAGGTCATGAATTTGAAGTTTTTTCATTTTCCACAGAAGGGACTTCATTTCTCATATAATTTTGAGATGTATAACGTTCATTTGTTTCATCAACATTATTTTCTATGCCAATCCCAAATTGAATATCTTGTGCAACATTTGCATGACCAATCTCTACATTTTCATTCCCAAATTAAATATCTTGTGCAACATTATCATTCTCAACCTCAACATTTTTATTGCCAATCTCTGCATTTTCAATCACTACATTTTCATTTCCAATCTCTATATTTTCAAACCCAATCTCCACATTTTCATTCTCAATCTCTACATTATCATTTCCAATATCTAAATTTTCATTCTCATTGTCAAAATTATACTCAATATTTTCAAATTCAATCCCCTCTTCACTTGAAATAAAATTTAGGGGTGGACCTTGGGTCTCACCATCGCTAATATTTAACATACCTTGTCTCCTCTTCCTATGGTTTTCCATATCTTTTTGTCTATATGATTTAATTAATCTCTCTCTCTCTCTCTCTCTCTCTCTCTCTCTCTCTCTCTCTCTCNTTTCTCTCTCTCTCTCTCTCTCTCTCTCTCTCTCTCTCTCTCTCTCTCTCTCTCTCTCTCTCTCTCTCTCCTATTGGAAAATGGCCTAATGAGTATAGCATAAAGGTTTTCATTTTTGGAAACACTACTTATTGGCATTATCGCTTGGTGTACATTTCAGTTTTAGAGATTCTTTTTGGAAAAATGACTAAGTCCAGGAAGTAGTTGACAGTGTACAGTTTTGCTTAGCGAGCACAATATGTGATGAACTAAGTCATCCGAGCTTAGAGGAATTCACTATGGAATTTAATTGAACTTCACTTAAGGTCACTTGTATTTTGGAATTGACAAGAGAGAGTTACAACTTGTTGAAGTTATGTGAAGACAGTGCAACAGTGAAACATGGCAGATAAGTGGTCACAATGTTTAAGGGAGTATAATGTGGAATCCATAAGTGCCACTTTGGATTTGGTTTGGGTCCTACCCTGCTTTTGTTGATGTATGATTGTCGACTATGTTTTTTCTATTTGATTAAGTGTTGGACACATTTTGTGATGTATTTGTGAAGCCGACTGGAAAAGTTATGGGATCGAGTATATAAGTGAAGATTTTTTTAATGCAAAGTTGTGTGGTATAAATATAGAAATAGTGTGATAACAGAATCAGTGAGAGGATGTTACGAGTTATAACTGGGACTAATTAAGCATAACAAATGCTTGTTCAATTCACTTCTGATAAATTATTGTAAAATACAATTTTGCTTTGTAAGAGAAGTGTGCTCCTTGTAATACCCCTAATAGGGTTTCTATCCTTTAATAGGGATTTGTGCTAAATGTAATATTTAACTCCTAACAAAGCTAGGTTTCCTAACAAGGACACTATATGCTTAGTAAATTATTTGTGGGTATTATCCCCATCGGGGTTTTCCCTTGGTCAAATTTTCCTTGTTAACAAGTCATGGTGTTATGAGTTGTTTACTTTATGTGTATGTTATTCTTATATAAGTAATTGCTTGGTTAAGTAAGAAATTGTTAAGTTTGATACTAAAGTGTTGTAATTATAATTCATCCCCCTCTCAGTATTACTTAATCCTAACAATTGGTATCAAAGCTTGTGCCCTTAGAGAGAAATCCTAACATCTTGACGGAGATCTAGATGGATTCAAGTAGTTTGGAAGAAAAGTTTGAGTCAACACTTGATGACCTTGATAAGGAAAAATATGATAATGCTTAATTTAAATTTAAATTGAGAAGAGATGAGGGTTTCATAAAGAATCTTAAGGAACAACTTGAACTTTACGGGAACCAAAGGCAAGATCTTATGGAAAATATACAGGAAAAATATGATAACAATTCATCTGATCATATTATACAACTTGAAAAAGAAAAAGAAGTGTTGAAACATGAATGCAAAGTTACCACTGTTCAGATGGCTAAGGAAATTCAACAAGAGAAAGATGAAAAGACAAAACTTGAAGAGATCTTGAAGAATGCAAATGTACATATCGGAAAGATGTAGTTTGAACTTGATGATTACAAAATCAAGTATTAGGAATTAGAGAAATTTAATCACATCGTTAAGGGAGAACTTGTTGAAGCAACGAATCACATTGAAAAACTTCATGCGAGCAGTGACAAGATTGATGAATAGAGGGAAAGAAAAAATCCTAAAGGTGACATGACAAGAGTTGGCTTTGATAAAGAAAAATGCTCAAAATCTCAAGAAACAAAGTCTGAAGGAAAATCAGTTGAGACGCCTAATCGACAGGAAGATCCTATACAACAAGAGGAATGTAGAGAGAAGATTAGAAATTTTAGAGGAAGATTCTTTAGATATAACAAAATTGGTCACATGAAGAGGGATTACAGAGGTAAGACTCCTTATAACCCCTTTTCTGGTTATTGTTTCAATTGCTATGAATATGGGCACAAGAAGACAAAATATAGAAAAACTTGATCAATCCTATACAAAATAAGATTACATTAGAGAAGAAACAACAACTAAGATTACATGTTACAAGTGCAACAACTTTGGACACATCACAAGGAATTTTAGGTTGCGGGTTAATCAAAACAAATCATCCCCTACATGTTATAAATGTAACAATTAAGGACATATAGAAATTTTTTTAAGGTATAATGGAGTTGCAAGCAACATAAGACCACCACCCATTGTTATAAAGAAAAATATTGGCTATGTTGGAAAAAGTATGGCACAACACATGGAAGAATTTGACAATCATTTTGTAAAGGACAGTGGTAAAGTATGGAAAGTGAAGGAACATAGTGAGTCTAAGGTTTAGGGAGATTCAGTAGATGTTACTGAACCCTCGCATGATGTTGCTATATCAACCTAAATGGCCAATCATGGCCTTAGGAGGAGCTTTGGAGAAATATAACACACATCTCTCCAGTCCCTATTTGTGCAGAATAAGTCATTGTGAGCTTATGTACAATAAATATGATTGGTTAAAAGTCTATATCCAAGATCGCATAGTCATATATATTATATTAGGTGATCGCCAAAAAGTTGGATGAATGGATCATTTATAGAATTACAAGTTCATTGGGAAATGTGTCAATCCATGCATGTCGAAGTATAAGTTCATTTACTTAAACATTTCTAATCATCATTCGAGCAGAATTGAAGGAGACAAGAGGAACACACAAAGAAGCTAGAGAATTTCTATGATCACTGAGTGTGCATACCCTAATTCATCGAGAAAAAAGTATTTTGATATTCTGTGAGATTTGATTGCTATGGATACTACTTTGATATTTGATGTCAATGAGAGGCCAAGGTACAAGTTTAAGAATCACCCTTACAAGTCCACAAAAGATGCCCCTAAAGGCGGATTTTCACAAACTTTGTCCGACATCCTTCATGTGGAGGATATTAGGGAATACATACATAGCAATTATGAGTCGTTGGAATACTTTTAAATCTTTAAAGAGATGAATTACATGTTAAATGATGATGGAAATTGGAAGGATGAGTTCACTCATCTACAAAACCTGAGCATCATGTGAATGGTGGAACTCTACGAGTTCAATGAGGAAGAGATGGAGTTAACCTATGGGTTATGAGGTCAGTGCAGAGGTTCTTACCATTAAAGTAGAACATGTTATATCTTTTGAGATTGATTCTTCACAAGAGATATGAGGCACTTATGAAGAAAAGTCTACCAAAATTAGAGATGAAGAAACTAGGGCAACAAGAAAAAGAAAGATTGAGAAAATGGTTGACAATATTGTAGAGAAGGAAGGTATAAATAGAGATGAGATGAAAGAGGTTAGGAAGAAGATGGAAGAAGGATCTTTTGGATTGGTGATCACTTCTCTTGCATCCCAGCTCTTTAAGTTGTAGAGGTTACTGTTTCACCTCGTACAATCACTAATACATTTGGTACCAAATTACAACGGCAGTGCCGTTGCAGTTTTTCTGTCACAACCTTGTCGTCGTCGCAATTGCGACGGTCTATCGTCACAATTGCGACAACAACAAGGTTGTGACGGAAAAACTGCAACGACACTGCCATTGCAATTTGGTACCAAATGTATTAGTGAATGGTGAATGTACCTGATACCACTCCTACACCACCTAAGAGGACATCACAAAGAACAAGCATGAATGAGATAGTGAAGATGTAAGAGATTCCTATGAGAAGGACAAGGTCCTCTAAAAAAAAATCACCACCTAAAAGGAAAAGGATTGGTGTAGACAAGAAAGAAGAAGATAAGAAAGAAGAAAATAAGATTGAAGAGAAGAAAACAAAGGAGAAAACTGAAGATAAACCAACTGAGAGACAAATTTGGAAACCAGATCTAAGGATGTTGGAAAAGAGGATAGTCAATCAAGGAAAGTTGAATCAATTACCTAAATACTATGAGAGGTACAATGATAATGAAAAAATTCTAGTTTAGGACATTGTCATTAATCACATGCTAATGTTTAAAAGATTCTACTTGAAATGGAAGATAGTATTCCTAAAGACTTATATGATAAATTGGGAGTAAGGAAACAATTATCACTTAAAGAAGATGATCATATAAGGATAAAAGCAATATAAAACACACTACCTATTGTTTCATTTGATGAGCACGAGAGAATAATGAAATTCATTAAGCCCCTATTGAGAGTAAAATCAAGATTGATAAAGATTATGGGGAGAAAGTATGATGAAGTAATAGAAGAAACCCGTGCAAGGATATTGATAAGTTATTAATGGAAACTGAACCAAAAAATATTTCACCTCCTAAGCCCAAGGCTAATAATCCCAAAACTATTATGAAAGGAGAGTCTTCTAAATCTGTAGAAGTACACATTGACTTGTCTAAGGATGAAGATGATAGTAATCAATTCTTCAGTATAGTTAAACAACTAGACTTCTTTATTTTTGGTGTGCTTGTATCTTTGGATGCTTTGCAGGATATTGGTGACCCTTTTCAAGGGAATATTGATAGATTTACTGAAGCATATGGTGACAATGAACAAAGCACAGTTAATATATAAGATCTTGGCACGTTGACTGGAGAAGAAATGAAAGGAGCTACTGAAGAAAAAGATCTAAACACTAAGGAATAACTTCAAGAGAGTTTGGTTGAGGTAAAGAAGGAAGATGATATTGGAGTTGATGAAAAAATATCAATCCTACAGCTCCCAAGAATCACCTGCATGCAAACACCTGTGACAGAAAGAGAGAAACAAAAGCTATGGAGGCCAAAAACAACAAATTTGTGAAAGAGGAAACATCCTCAATTGATTCAATAATAATAGAGTTGAATTTCAAAATAAAAATAAATCAATCCTTATAAAGGAGATCAAACACCAAAAGGTGGAGAAACCTAGGTTGCATGAATAATTAATAAAAGAATTAATTACTAGCAATCACACTTGAGTGTGCAATGATTACGCCTTTTTTTATATGTTATTTTCATTTTTTTCTATTTCTATTGTTTTTCATAATTGTGTTATTATAATTTTGAATCGTGATAAGTATTAACATTAATTTGTAATCTTAGTTGTAATAAATTACTCATACGTTAATATCTAGTGTATAATGGGTATGCCGAAGAGGTGGGATGGTCTATAATTTGTGTAGTATAAGATGTGCATTGGTAGGACATTTAGCAAATGGTGTTGTTTGTTTAACAAAGATTTCAATGGAGAACTGCTAGCTTCAAAACAACTATGTATCTACCTACAAGAATCTAAACACAACTAAAAATTAAACCTCTAAATGAAGAAGATAATTATGGTCCATTACTAACTATCTCATATTATATTTTCAATATGAAAAGAGAGTGAGAGAGATGAAGATAGTGAAGATGTAGAGATTGATATTGAGTGATAAAGAGAAATATAAGGAGATACAAAGAGGGAGACAGGGAAAGAGATACAGTTATGGTTTAAAAAAATGTTGATGGACAATTATGACTTTTTCTCAATTTCTACAAAAATTTCTAACCACAATTGTATTTCTTCGAGTTTCATGTGTGAAATTTGAAAGGAAGAATAACGTCCTCTTATAATTCATTCAACACAAGAAGATTAATCAATCAACATTTAATCACTAAAAATATGTTCACTTATTTGGGCAACCCCAACCAAAAAAACTTTCCTATCTACTCAATGATCTAAAATGAACCATACTGTGGGGGTTCTATATTCTATGAAGACTATTATTGTTTCTTTTTACACAAGTTTACTTAGGCCATGTCTCCATGAAGCCAATGCTCAATCTTGTGTACTACATTCACAATGATTACAACATGCATATAATTTAAACCAATATCCACGCCCACGCCATCTCATAGGTTTGACACTTAACGACCCCATCCTACATCCCGCTTGCATATTTTATTATGTATCTTTTTCTACCCCATGTGTCTTTCAAGAAGGTATTTGATTTGAGAAGAAATAAAATCTGAATTTGATCTTTAAAGCATAAGCAATTTATGTTTTGAATATCATATATAATTTTTTAAATAAATAAAAGAAAATATGACCCTCACTTTGTATGTCAAAGAAGAACTATGACTTGATGCTTTTTCCCTTTAACTCCTTTTGGAAAACTGAAGTTTCTATTTTAAGAAAAAGAGGAGTGTTTTAGCTTGGTCATTCCATCTGAAAAGCATGAACTGTTTTGAATGTTTGGACATGAGTTTGATCGGACACAATTCTGTTAAGTTGTAGCCACTATGGGCACTGTTTTAAATTAGCTACACCATCTCAAAATGGTACTTTATCACTAAAAATTTCATTTTTCATTCTTAGTGCAATTTCATGGTATATTTGCCAACTTTGGCACAATTAAAGTTGGAATTAGTAAATATTTTCTTGCTTGTCACATTTTTACAACCTCTCTACAACTTCAATCCCCATTTTAGGATGACATTACCATAGAAAGGTGCAACTTCCTTTAATTTAAATTGCCTTCTTACTAGTTGTAGATTTCCAATCACTCAACCACTTAATTTTCATTCTATGATTTGACACTCTCAGCCCTTTTTTCGGCAATACAATTTATTTTTATACTCAAGATACAATGATTTCAATCTTTACATACCGATGTCCAATTCAAAATTCTCATCCGATTTGAATTTGTCAATTATCAAACTGGTGATTATCGACAAGGGAAAAGAAAAGTCTGAAGTCGTATCAAATTGGTAATTATCGACATAGTCATTTCACATCTGCCATGCTACTGCAACTTTTGTCGGCAATGCTTTTCCGATTGTGTGAGACACATTATCGATCAAGGGTTTCTCCCCAAGAGAAGCCTATCAGCTAATAATTACATGGAAAGTCCTATGTAAAAACTTTGCCATTAAAAACAAAAGTTATTCGTTTCTGCCATGGCATAGAATTATTGTGCAAGGGGGCTAGCTTATACCATGATTAAACTACCTTGCAACAACCAATCAAAATTTAAGTTTTTCAAGATTTATTTGTACTTGCATATAATAAAGTGCAATGTTCTCCTAGGTTAAGCAATGATAAATGTGGTTGCTTTCTATTGGTCTAAACTAGTAGTTGTAGAATGTTTCCAGAGGTTTGGAATTCCAGATGCGAGAGAAGGCGTAAATATCTAGAGGCATTACAATTATTGCCAGGAATAACACAAGCATACAGATTTAGAGGAAGAAAACATAAATGCATAGATTTGTAGGAGAGAGCCAGAAAAATATGGTATGCTGTAAGGGACACTTGGCAATTAAACTGTGATTAATTTATTTTTATTCAACTAATCACAATGTTAGATTTCCAAGCATAAATTTGTTTTAGAAGATATGTTTTGTATAAGTTGCATATGTTTGTGCAAAATATCGATCTAAAATATTTTAGCAATCTATCATTTGCGTTGGAGAAAGGCTTTCCAAATATCAATGCAAAAGAATGCATGAAAACCATTGTATTTGTCAAGGAATTATAGGGATAATATTAATATGGCTAACATGCCTCAAGTGTCCTCCCACATTTTGCACGCAATTGGCAAATGTTGAGGAAATAGGGAGAAATGTGCCTCCCTCATTCATTGCCCATTACATCGTTCCTGAATCCAAATCTTGCTACCAAGAAAATAATGAGTGTCAAAGTATTTTCTCCTCTTATTCATGTTGCCCCAACATTTAATTTCCTAGTCCTCTTCATACACATTTCATTAATGAAAGCAATAATAGCTTTGCAAAAAAAAGTTTTTAGCAAAACACAGAGATTTGGGCAATACGAATTGTCATACATGCAGTCATCTATATATATTGCCCATTTTATGGTATGATAACAATGAAATGGAAATGAAATTTAAGGCTAAGAAAAGGGTGGAAATGTGAGGTTCTAATGGAATCCATGCTCCTAATAAATTAAATTTATCTTTGATAAGTGGCATAAGATGAATTCTTGAATTATCACGTGTCACACTTATTTGGCAAGACCTATTTTGTGTAATGGTCTTTGGAGGCATCTAAGCCTAGTTATGAAGGGGCATACATGAAAATCTACAACCATGAAAATACAGGGTAAGAGAAAATCTAGCTTCATGATGTGCCTTGTAATTCTAGTGCCACTCTTTCTAGATGTGGGGTAAAGAGAGATTGCAGAGTGCTTGATTCTCCAACAACAAAGCAGTCCAACTTTAATTTAGATCAATTAAATATCTTAGTTCAATATTGACTTAATTGAAAATGGTTGTAAGGGGAAAAATGGTTGTAAGGGGAACACTGGCTTCACGCTTAGGTGTCACATTAGGCAATTATCCATCCAATTGTTTTACCTCTCCATTTCCATATTTTAGTTGTCTTTTAGATTTTTACATTGTTACATTGTCTTTTCCAACTCCAATTACAGATTTCAAATGTTATTTCAATCATCTCAATATAGAGTGACATGTATTCTTGACACCAAGAAAATTTTAAAGGAGGCATGTGGCTTTCTACGTAGAATTTAGATGAACCCTTGTCATGTCAAATGCTTATGACATTTAAATACTTAATCACTTATTTTTAGTACCTTGGGAGTATGACATTTAAATACTTAATTGCTTATTTTCAGTACCTTGGGATTTCAATCTGTATGAAGTGATATCTATCTCTCGATTATGGCATTGCAAGGTGTATTTGGCTCATCTGGGATGGAATTCCAAGAGTCTGTAAAGAGGCCAAGAAGAGCTATGTGAGGTCAGATGACATTTTTGGGCCAAATCACAGAGCAACACATCAGTGTTTTTTTTCTTGCTCCAAATGGTCTTATGCTGGAGGCTCTCAAAATGGTCCTTGGAGAAGAATTTATGATAATCATTCTCTCTTTATTTGCAGGTCACTTTTACAAATCTTCATTTCAAACTTTCCTAAATCTTTACATTTATAATATTGTTTTCCCTTAAGTTGATTGATTTGCAGGGAGAGGCATTGCAGAAAAAGCAAGGGCATTTTTTGTGTTTGGAGACTCCTATGCTAACACAGGAAATGGAAATCCATACAATCAAAGCATAAACAGGGCATGGAAATGACCATATAGTTTTACCTGGCCTGGATTTATCCCACAGGTAGATTTTTCAGCTGGAAAAATACAGACAGATTATTGGGGTAAACTTTGCTTCAACTCACAAATCAAAAAATATTAGGGTTTTAAGCAATCTTTGTCTTAATATTATGTGGCTTTAGCGTGTGCAAGGGATATTTTAGGGCTTCCCACTCCCATAGCTTATGAGCTGCTAAAAAGTCATGACTATGATGAAACTGCAAAAAGATTAGAAAATGAGTGAATTTTGAATTTAAATTCTTGTCTGCTAATGTTGATAAGTTGTTTAAGCATAAGGTTTGTTGATTTTGAATTTAACTTCTTGTCTACTAATGTTGTGGTAGGCGACGAAGAAGATCAGTGAAATAGTGAGAAAAATAATTGCAGAGATATGAAGCTCAATCCTCTCAGTGGAAAGACTTCAGTTAGCCTCAAGATAGCTCAAAGAAGATGAAAGTTCAGAGTAACTACTGTCATAAATTTGGTCACTTGATATAGTGTAATGTCCCTTGTTAAGATATCTAAGAATTTCAAGACAACAACTTTAATTTCTTACACTTACACCATATCTTTGCAGCTGGAACTACTTAATGGTGAATATGGTCAATATTATTTGGTATTTAATGATATGTTGCAATTTATGTAATAGACAAGATATTACTTGTAGCAAGATATATTGTTATATCTGATTAAACAATAGGGATATATATATATATATATATATATATAACAGTTTCCAACATAATTGTTAACTTCTGATTCTTTTAATCATCTGTATCGGCCTATCCTGCATTCTTCTTCTGATGACTGCTAAATATATTATATATGGAATTATATATCCCTTGGGAATGAATGCAAAATATGATCTACTCCAATAGGATGTATTTCTGATCAATCCGACGATATAGTCTTATGTTGATTTGACATTGTTAAGAGATAAAACATTCTAGTCTTCTCCTAACCAAGTAGTGGATAATGCCCTTTATACTGTGTGTTTTGAATTGTTAAGTTATGTGATAAAGGATGTGACCTTTTATTTATTTATTAATCACACCCTTTTATTAGATCTGGTTAATTATACTCGGAATCATTCATACGGTGACTAATTGCATTGAAAGGAAGTCAAACTATGTTTAGTGCTGATGTTTATATTGCATATCGGCTGAAGTTGGGTTGGACATGAACAAAAAAAAATGTACTAAGTATCTAATAAGCATGTTATAAATTATTGTTGGGTCAGTCCCTTTAGACAAGAAAATATTGATAATGTAATTGACATATTTTTAGCATTTTAGAAGAAAGGCCTCAAATTCTCCAATCCCACTGCTCTTAGAATTCTAAATTTCATTCAAAATGACCTCTACCCCAATTTCAACAACTTTATCCTTGCCTTCCTCCACAAGGCCCCCAGTAAGATGCTCCACACAACTGTGATCTCCCTTTCCTTCATCTGTGGAATAGTCCTGCAGTTCATCAGTTCATTCACCATTGGGAGGACACTCATCTTCAATGCAGTCTCCATCATCTTTATGGAAGATTGTGGATTTAACAACCTCTGTGACTTTGAGGAATTCTTCTCTGATGCCCTCTGTAGAAAGTGCAGTCTTCTAGGCCTGCATCCTCCAGCCTAGGAGGAACCATGCTGGTCGGGCTCATGCTTCCTTTGTTCAACTCCATTTCCATGTCCACCTACAACCGACTTTAATACAGAAAAGAGAAATGAAAGCATCTGTAAACATCATCGTGAACTACCTCTGCAGTAAACGTCATCGTGAACTGCTTCAACCAATGAAACCTATAAAAAAAATCAACTGCTGAACAAGTTCAAAAATGCCAAAAGGTGGAAATTGATGTATGACTCAAAATGATTCAATGGTAGTCATTCAATCTGGATGATTTTCCACCGTTAGATGAAAATTTTAGCCTGGCCTTCTTCAAATGAAAATGCCTACGGCATAATAACATGCCTAAAGTTTAGCTTAAGTAAACTAGAGATAAAAGGTGACTTAATAATTAAATCAATAATGATTTAATTAATAAGTGAATAAGGTGTCTTAATAATTAAATCAATAATGATTTAATTAATAAGTAAAAATATATTTTTACTCTAACACCCCCCTTAAGATAAAATTAGGTAGAAGCTAAAAACCTAGAAACTACTACTGAAAGTAGGAAATGGGTCCCGACAACAAGGCTTGATCAGGTACCTATTAGAGTAATCATCATTTATGCTTATTAATTAAAGCATGTTGATTTAATTAGTTAAGTTGTTTATTACTCTTTATTGCTTAAGTTGTCTCTTAGGTTCATTATAATTAATATTTGTATTAATTATTAAAGCGCAACCTAGCTTTTTTAGCCTTTAGGGTTTCATTCACCATTTTAAGGTTGAACTTTGTAATTATTATTTCATAACTTGGAATACAATTTTTGCTCTGACATTTTGGAGTAATTCTGAGTTCTGACTTCTCCTCCTTTTTGCTTCTCTCTTGTAACACATATTTGCATGCAGGTGATTCTTGGGAGTTATGGGTTGATAGTTTTCATCAACTTCAACATAGTATTAGAGCTTTAGATATTCATGCACCTATTCTCTTCATGAGAGATTTAGCCTTGTTCTTCAGATCTTTGTTTTCAGAAGGTTTTCAATTTCATATTTTTGGTGTTTGGGGGGTACCTATTTTTGGGAGCATTTTGGGCCCAAACGAACCTCACCATCACGCTCAGAAGGCCCAACAACCTTTATTTTCATATAAGGTTTGTCATTTTTGGCCTCCGTGACATCTGGAGCAAAAATTTGTCCTTCTGACCATACAAGTACGAATGCATGATTTTTGATAAAAGAAAATAAAAAAATCAAAAATCACATTTTGATTTTTTATAAAGTTTTTTTTCAAAAAAAAAAACAATGTTTCCAAATGTTTGTTTAAAAAAACCTTTTTACAAACAAAGGAAAACCTTTTTTCAAATCATATAAAGCTTTATGTAACTTACATACCTTGTTCTTATTTGTGTTTTCAATAAATCCTTCAGGTTGCTCAATGTATACTTCTTCTTCAAGTATCCCATTAAGAAATGCAAACTTAACATCCATCTGATATACTTTGAATATTTTGTAAGCAACATAAGCTAGAAGTACTTTAACTCCTTCCAATCTAGAAACAAGTGCAAAAGTCTCTCCATAGTCAATACCTTCTTCTTGTACATAACCTATGCAAACCAATCTAACTTTATTTCTGATAACTTCTCCATGCTCATTCAATTTGTTTTTGAAAATATATTTAGTACCAATAACATTTTTGTCTTTGGACCTAGGTACTAATGTCCATGTCTTGTTCTTCTCAATTTGATCATACTCTTCTATCATTGCTTTCACCCAATCTTCATTATCTAGTGCGTCTTTAACTTTCTTAGGGTCAAATGTAGATATCAAACATGTATTGTCTCTTACATTTCTTCTTCTCATCACTCTAGTATCCTTATTTCCAATAATCTTTCTCAGGGAATGGTACCTCCTCACATAATTTTCCAAAATAGGCTCGGTAGCTCTCGGTTCTTCAATATCAACATTCGGTTGTGGAACCCCTTTTTCATCTTCCTTCTCAGTAGGTTCTCTCGGTAAGGTATTAGGAGCATCACGTTGAACATATACAAACTTCTCATAATCTTATGGTTCCTTCTTTCTATCTTCATCATTCCTTTCTGCAAATTCATTGATTCTTACATTTGCACTTTCCACAATTTTGTTAGTAAATTTGTTCAAACATTTATAAGCTTTACTCCTTGTAGAATATCCTAAGAATATCCCTTCTTCTCCTTTTGAATCAAACTTTCCTTCTCTAGAATCTTTCAAAATATAGCATTTGCTCCCAAAAAATTTAAAGTAACTAACATTAGGTTTGTGTTCATACCAAATTTCATAAGGTGTCTTGTTGGTACCTTTCTTCATTTGCACTCGGTTCAATGTATAAACAACGGTACTCATAAATTCTCTCTGAAAGTTCTGTGAAACTTCTTTTTCAATCATCAGTGTCCTAGCACAATCAACAATAGATTTGTTTCTTCTCTTAGAAATCCCATTCTACTATGGTGTCCTTGGTGCTGATAATTGTCTCTTAATTCCATTCTCATTACAAAATAGTGTAAACTCATCAGAAATAAACTCACCTCCTCTGTCAGATCTCATACATTTCAAATGTCTTCTAGTTTCTTTTTCAACTCGGGCCTTATACCACTTAAACATATGAAATGCATCAGATTTTTCTTTTAAAAACATTACAGACATCATTCTAGAATAATCATCCACAAATAAAATAAAATATATGTCTATATAATAACTTTGAGTCCTCATGGGTCCACATAAATCAGTATGTACTAAATTCAAAATTCCCTTTGTAATATAAGTCTTGCTTGAAAAACTAGATTTAGTCATCTTACCCATCTAACATTCTCTATACATAGCATTCTCAGGTTTTTCTAATCTCATTAGTCCTCTTACTCTACTCTTCTTACTCACTTTGATTAAGTTGTCAAAATTATTATGACAAAGCCTTTTGTGCCATAACCAAACATCTTCAACTTTACCAAATAGGAAACTCTTCATAGAAGTATCAAGATAAAATAAATTACCTTTATATTGTTCTCGAGTAGCAATCAGACTATCCTTCTCATCAAATAATTTCACCTTTCTATATTGAAATTCCAATCGGTGACCTGTATTATTTAGTTGTGAAACAATCAACATATTATACTTTAATCCTTCAACCCAATAAACATCATCACATCTTGTGTTATTTAGTAGAATTATAGAACCTTTTTGTTTCACAGGATATGGAGCATCATTACCAAATCTAACATAACCTCCATCATGCTTTTCCAAGGAAATAAACTTAAGTGTGTCACCAGTCATGTGATGTGAACAACCACTATCTATAATCCATGTTTTATTCTTACTTACTTGTGATATTAGGGCTCTAGGTTCTTCTTCATCAGAATCATCTTTAATAGGAACATAAATAACTTCTTTTCCATCATCACTATCAAAAGAATCATCATCACTTAGTCCTTCATTAGAAATATGACAAGATTTCTTACCTTTGTTTTTGTAGTCTCTGTATCTCCTGACTCTATTTTCTCTTTTGTCCTTATCTTTGTTATCTTTCTTTTCCTCCTCATCTTTCTCTGGATAGTTAGATGCAAAGTGACCAATTTTATCACAATTATAACATTCAAGGGTAACTTACGTCAGTATTTGTCTTTGGCTCTTTGTAGACTTCTAGCCAACAAAGCTTCAAATTCTCTTTCATTCTCACCGCATTCAATAAATAACTCTTCAAGACCTTCAGTACAACTATTATCGCTAGCACTGCTCAAATATCCATCTCTGGCTACAAATTCCCTAGCTTTTCCAATCTTTAAAGTAGACTGAAATGCATATTCAATCTTAGAAGTAGCAAGAAAACTATTATCAAAATAATTTAACTCAAATGCAGTTAACTTACCAATAGTAGCATCCAGTGAAACATTCATCTGGGGTATAGATCCAAGCTCTTGTATAGAAGATACATGAATAGCATAACCTGGTAACATGGTTCTCAACATCTTTCTTGTAACATAATCCTATGTTATGATCCCACCAGCTCCTCTGGTAGAATTAACACTCTCCTTAAGTCTTGTATTGTACTGTATTATGTTCTCTCCTTTCTTCATCCTTATAGAGTCAAATTTTCCTCTCAAACTTTCTACTTTATCCTTCTAAACATGCTAATCTCCACCATAGGTCAAAACAAGATTATCCCACATTTGTTTCCAAGTAGTGCAACCATCAAGTTCATCATATTCCTGGTCGGTAAGTGTAGAAGCAATCTCAATCATTACTTGTGTGTGTTCTTATTTCTATCTTTGCTCACTAATTGTCAGAGGTGCAATAGTTGGTGAAACATATTCATTATCAAGAAAGTGAACTACATACTCTCCTACTCTAGACACATGCAACTTCATTCTGCTTTTCCATGTAGAGAAATGATCCCTATTCAACTTTGGTGCTTCCCTCTTATAAATCTTTAGATCTTGACTCAAGTCCTTTTAAACTTATATCTTCAGAGTTACTTATCTCTAATACCAATTGTTGGTCCACTAAGAGGGTGGGGGGGGGGGGGGGGGGGGGGNGGGTGAATCAGACAAATCAAAAACTAAAACACTTAAAACTAAACTCTCTGAGTCACTAGGTAATACTAAATACAATAAATAACTAATTCACCAATAACTCAATAACTTAAAAAACAACACATCTCATATATTTAAATCAATCATTCAAACTTAGCAACATCAGATAACTCATACAACTCCATATTTAACTCAGTTAACACCATATTTAACAAGGAAACCCAATTTTTGAAAAACCTCTATGGGAATTGTAACCCACAATAAAAATGTACCCTTTTGAAGTACGCTCTGTTAAGAACTTATCTTGTTAAAGATTACAACCATATTTTCTAAATGTGACCCTATTAGGGGATTTACCTAAGATCTATTAAGATCTTCACCCTTTTAGGAGTGGCCTTGTTAGAGGTCTTTAAACACTCTTTTGGAATGTCACCTAAGTCTAGGTTTTACAAATATGACTGTTAAATCCACTCGGTTAAGAGATTTCTCTGTTACAAATCTTAATAAGCAATAGTAAAGTTTGATCTGTAACTATAGAAACTACCTTTTCATGTGTCAGATCCTTTATTCTCAATTGAATACTGGCATCACATACTCTATTGATCTCTTTCTAAGACTGTAGATTCTTCAATCTCGGTTTCTCTATTCTGCTTGGTAAATGTTGTTCTTCAACTTCTTCTTCTCTCTTCTATTTTCCAGCCTCTGTGTTTATCTGTGTATTCCTCATTCTTTATATATACATACTCTACCTCTTAATCTCCTTAATTTGATTTTTCCATCATTTGCGCTCAGTCATTCGATCATCTTCTTCATAATTCAAAACTCGGTAAACCATTTCACTTTTACCTTGAAACTTGTACTTTTCTTGGAACTCTTCACAATTCAGTTAAACCACTTGATCTTCACCTTAGATCTTCTCATTGAATTTTTTACTCCTAGATATTATAACAAACATCATTTAATTTATTTCTTCATCCAGCTCATCATCGCTTCGCATTAAATTAGATCTTATCATCATTTATAATCAATATCATGTACTTGGTAAAACTTGCTTTGCAACTCGGTAATTGACTTCATTCACTGCTCGGTGTCTAACTTATCTTCGGTGCTTGAATTTCACTTAGGGTTTGATAACTATGACCGAATCACATAATATTCTATCATTTGACTCTGTCTAGCTCGATAAAGTAACTCTTTCAGTCATAACTTTAATTCTTGCAGTTTCTGACTTGATCAATCAATTGTACCGATTTGATAACATCAAATATATAGTAAAAAACAACTATATCATCATTAATTCATCATTGTATGATATGTATTTGTCACTCATTTAACTTCTCCTCTTAAGTTATGGTAACATAATAAAAATCAATTAATCAATTGCTTGACATCAATGACAAAACAACAACCGATCTAACAATTTCTGCAATCATGATACTCGGTATCACTCAGTCTTCATCATCTCCATCAGATATTCATTAGGAGATCAACACATTTGATTCAAAATAATCATTTGAGATATCTTCACTTTTTCTTGTTGCCTATTGATCTTTAGCATTATCTTACAATTGCTCCCTCTCAAGTATTAACCAAGGAGAACTTATCTTCTAGTGATTTGACAAACTCTTTAAGGTGTTTACAAACATTGTCAATAAATGAAAACCAATATAGGACATAGAATTAAGTAGACCAAACAACCATAAATACTGGATCTACATAACATAGACCACATCTGCACTTATGAAAGAAACTTGAGTTGCATATTGACCTGAAAAAATACTAAACACTATGCAGAATCCAAGACAATAAGTACAATTTATTTATTTCTCTTTGTTAAAATAATAAATTTTAATGTCTACATTAGAAACATATTCAATATAACTCTTTATCATTACACATTATTTTCCATTTTAATATTTACTTCTAAATTATCAAATCTCATGTCTACCAATTTATTAATCTAAAAAAAATTATAGTAAATTATATAACATATTTGCCAAGTATACTATATAGTACAAATACTTAAAAAATATTAATATATTGTGTCTTAATAATTACTAAAAAAAAGTAACTAAGATATATTCATCTCTCTCACCTTGGCAGTGACAATGAGAGCACAAAATGCCCGACTATGCAAACTAAATTTAGGCAAAGTAAGGTAGTTGGTGCTAGTCAGAGTTTAGTTTAGAATGTTGAGCCGACTATTATGCAATGCAAACAAAAAGATAAAAATAAGTCTATGAAGGATTCTCATTTAATGGACCATTTCACCACCACTACTAAGATTCCACCTTAAATTGATTGTATGTAATGGTTGTAGGCCTTGAACAATCTTAGAATCCAGTAATGGAGATGGAGAGAGGAATTCAATAACGATAATGCTTTGCTTTAGGAAATATTTTCGTTGCCTTTGTCTTCAATCAAAAAGTAAGGAAGTTGGTGCTAGTCGGAGTTCTGTGTAAAATGTTGAGTTGACTGTTATGCTACACAAAAAAAAAAGGTGAAAAAGAAGCTTGTGAAGGATTCTCATTCTATGGACCATTTCACCACCATAACTAAGATTCCGCCTTTTCAAATTTATTATATGTAATGGTTATAGGCCTTGAACAATCTCAGAATCTAGTAATGGAGATGGAGAGAGGAATTCAATTCAGAAAACACTTTTCTTTAGGATCACTGCTATGTTCTTGTATTAAAAGACATTAAATCACACTCATATATCATCTATAATTATCATCAAATTTCGTTCACATAAAAAGAAAATTTATTTAAAAATAAATTGGTGCACTAAAAGACAATATTTAATTCAAAATAATCATTTGAGACATTTGCACTTTTTCTTATTGCCTATTGAACTTTAGCATTATCTTACAATTGGCCCCTCTCAAGTATTGACCAAGGAGAACTTATCTTCTAGTGATTTGACAAACTCTTTAAGGTGTTTACAAACATTGTCAATCCATGAAAACCAACATAGGACATAGAATTAAGTGGACCAAACAACAATAAAGATTGGATCTACATAGCATAGACCACATCTATACTTATGAAAGAAACTTGAGTTGCATATTGACCTTAAAAAATACTAAACACTATGCATAATCCAAGACAATAAGTACAATTTATTTATTTCTCTTTGTTAAAATAATAAATTTTAATGTCTACATTAGAAACATATTCAATATCACTGTTTATTATTACACTTAACTTTCTAATTTAACATTTACTTCTAAATTATCAAATCTCACGTCTACCAATTTACTAATCTAAAAAACTTTATAGTCAATTATATAACATATTTACCAAATATACTATATAGTACAAATACTTAAAAAATATTAATATTATTTGTTAATAATTACTAACACAAAATAGTAACTAAGATATATTCCCATCTCTCACCTTGGTAGCGATAATGAGAGCACAAAATGCCTGACTATGCAAATTAAATTCATGAAAAGTGAGGTAGTTTGCGCTAGTCAGAGTTTCGTGTAAAATGTTGAGCCGATTGTTATGTTGCACACACAAAAAGAGAAAAAGAAGATTGTGAAGGATTCCCATTTTGTGGACCATTTCACCATCACAACTAAGATTCTGCCCTGTCAAATTATTGTATGTAATGGTTGTAGGCCTTGAACAATTTTAGAATCTAGTAATGGAGATGGAGTGATGAATTCAATTTAGATAACACTTTTCTTTGGGATCTAGTTTTGTTACATTTATCTTCAATCAAAAAGTAAGGAAGTTGACACTAATCAAAGTTTCATGTAAAATGTTGAGCCTACTATCATGCTACGCAAACAAAAAGAGAAAAAGAAGCTTGTGAAGGACTCCCATTCTGTGGACCATTTCACCACCACAGCTAAGATTTCGCCCTATCAATTTAATTGTATGTAATGGTTGTAGGCCTTGAACAATATTAGAATCCAGTAATGGAGATGAATAGAGGAATTCAATTCAGATAATGCTTTGCTTTAGGATCTACTTTTGTCACCTTTATCTTCTCTAGACCATTTAATTTGGCATTGGGTATCTAATTCTTATCTAGTTGTTTATCATTTTGGTAGTGTTTTATAGTTGGAAAGATATTTTTCTAGCATGTCATATATTCCAACTTGTGTTCTACAGTTTTGAAGTAAAATCTATTAAAGTGTTGTATTCTCTTGATGTAGTCACTTGCAAGTGTCTATCATCTTGGTAGTGTTTTACATGCAGGAAAAAATATTTTTGTAATATGTTGGATGTTGGAATTAATGGTAAGTGTGTACTGAGAGGGGAGGGGTGAATCAATACCTCTAAAACTTTTGTATCTTTTAACCTTTATCCTTTAAGTTATCAAATGTTTATCCAACCATTTGTTTTATACTATCTTGATGTAAGTTTTATCAATTCATAAACTTTACCATACATGTGAACATTCATAGAAACATTCACGAAAGTAATTGACACATAACACAAGATATGATATCGCAGAAAAATCCTGTTAGGAAGTAAAAATTGTGGTGGGGATGGCACCCACAAATTATTCACTATCTGTAAATTGGAAGGGGCCAGTTAAGGCTTACAATTTGATCACTTCTGATGATCTACCTGATTAAGAGTATCTGTGGAGAGATGTTAAAGTCTACTTGGTTAAGAGCTTTAGCAACACTGTTGAGTGTGCACTCGGTTAAGAGATTTATAGTTGGACTGTTAAATCCACCTTCCTTGAAAGGATTTTTACACTTTGCTTCACTTGTTAGAATGATAGAAAATTACAATTTGACTTGGTGTATGCAATCTCCTATTGCTGATTACGGATCCATTTAATTTTACATGAATAAGTATATCACCTAATGTGATTGAATAATACCTTTGATGTTCGGTAGTCTTTGTTCTTGGTTCTTGATAACCAAATTCACCTTTTGTTGTTCTAGTTCATGAAACTTTCAATCTGATCCATAGGTGTGCTCGTATGCTTTATTCATCCTCTCATATCCTTTCTCATCCCTCTCTCTTGCATTATAATGAAATATTACAAAATCTATTTATAAGACAGATTGACCTAATCAAGTTTCACATAAAACAATGTTAACTCTAAGATCACAGGTTTACAACTTTACCTTGATCTCCTAGTCTATGTGTTTTAAATCAGTTAGACTGATTAATGCACTTACATTCATGTTTCTTGTTCCTAAAGAAATGGTTTTAAAAATAAATCAAAACTCAATAAATAGAACGTGACTATTTTATTTGACGTGGAAGTCAGATCCACTTTTTGCGGGCTGTAACTAACTTTCAGTTTCTGACGGGCAGTTATGCTCTGAAATTAGTTGACTGTCTTTTGGGTTCCTTGCTTGAATTGTTCTCTCAGTTTTCTCTTTGACTATCTCTCGGGTTGCACTATATTCTGCACGTTGGGTTCCTCTTTATCCTTCTGACTTTGCATATTCAATTTACACACAAAATTGTATCGTCAGTTTTCTTTATACTTAGCAGTTTTTGGTGATCTCTGATATCTGTATTTTCAGTTTGCTCTCTGTCCTGTCTTTCGGTGTATGCTTACCAAAAGTATTATTTGCATACTAATGGAAAGATAATGTCATCATTAGATTGTTCAACTTGTGATCTATAATTTTGAAGTAGAACCTATTAAAGTATTATATTTTTTATATAAATATTTACGAAGTCACTTGCAAGTGTTACAAGTGTGGTTTCTGTTGCACCAAAAGATCGACCTATCAATGTCTGATACAACCACTAGACTTATAGAATCCACAGGAGGCGGTTAGTCCCTTGTCATGAATCCCGAGGGGAGCGTTGGCCATTTTGACAATAATCTCCCCCTTAGTGTTACCCAATGGGATTCTAACCTGTGACCAAGCTCTGATACCACTTGTTACAAGTGTGGTTTCCGTTGCACCAAAAGATTTACCTATCAATGTCCGACACAATGACTAGACTTATAGAATCCACAGGAGGCGTTTAGTCCCTTGTCACGAATCCCAAGGGGAGCATTGACCATTTTGACAACAAAGAGTATCTGTCATCGTGGTATTGTCTTACACATTGGAAATAATATTTTTATAATATGTTAGATTCTCCAACTTGTGATCTATAGTTTTGAAGTATAACCTATTAAAGTGTTGTATTCTCTATATAAAAATTTACGAAGTCACTTGCAAGTGTATATCATCTTGGTAGTGTTTTAGACTTTGGAAATAATATTTTTGCAGTATGTTGGATTCTCCAAATTGCAATCTATAGTTTTGAAGTAGAATCCATTAAAGGGTTATTTTTTTGAGTTAAAGTTATACATAATCACTTTTATGTGATATAATTGAAGTTTTTTTTGTCAAATTGAATCCTAGCTATTCTCCCTATGCTATGGACAATCCCATCACACCATAGATTGTAAGTTGGAGAATAGATATAAATAAATTATAAATAATAGAATAAATATAAATAAATTATGACTTTGGGGACCATTCTCTTTTTATTATAAAACTAAAAAAATACATCTTTCAATTTTAATAGTAGTTTTAGGTTATAACAAAAAAAATTGTAGAAAAATAGGACTAGATGAGATGGATTTCATGATAAATGAGAATTTGTAAATTTGATTTGATGAAAGATGATGATATAGCCACCCCTAATTAAGCCGCAATTGACCTTGCTTTTAAACCATTAACACATGTAACATTTATGTGGGGTCTTTGAAAGGGAGCAATGGTTCAAAATACACTTCCTACACTAAACTTTGAGGGGGGGGGGGGGGGGGTGTATGTGCAAAATAATCAATATTATAATTAACAAAAATATGTAAAGGTATTGTACCAAATAAGATGATTTATGGTTCAAAATACACTTCCTACACTAAACTTTGAGGGGGGGTGTATGTGCAAAATAATTAATCTTATAATTAAAAAAAAATTGCAAAGGGTTTGTACCAAATAAGACCATTTATGTAGGGAAATCTCTTTTCAAAGAACAATTTCACTCTCCAAAGTAAAATCAATTGTATTATTCAACAATTATGAGATCTTGCAATAAAAGTATCAAACTATTCTTTAGTACAAGCATCACTAGCATTAAGATTTTAAGCAATTCTTACATCACAACATCACAAGTCAATAAATAACCCATACTTGGATCCTATCCAAGTACCAAATATTAAAGGATATCCAACACAAGGGATTGTAAGTGTTCAACTACAAAACATGGGAAAATATAAGAGAAATACAATTACCAAATCTAGGTTCCAAATTCTAATGCCCCTTCATGATAAAGCAAAACATTAAGAATAATAGACACCCTTACATAATAATAGCTTCATTATAATCTAGCCACAAAATTGGATGCTTTGTTTTGTCTCCATAATCTCCCTAAAAAAAAATTCAATGATGCATAATAAAGTTGGCCAAAATCCTAGTTAGCAATGTAACTCCCTTAGAATTATGTTCTAATGCATTTTAATTTCTCTTCAGTCCACTATCCTTATCATAGATTCTCTCAAAAATCCTTTATGACAAAAATTATCTTAAAAGTCATTATTAACATTATAATAAAACATATAGAAGGTAAACTGACCAATTATAACCAATACACATATATTTCAACGTGGGCACCAAAAAATAAAAAATAATATTACAAAAAGAATTTTAAATATAGGAATCAAAGGTGTATACCATGTGCCAATAGTGGCATGTTGTGATGATTAAGTTGTTGTGTTGTTGTTCTTTCCAAAAAATAATGTGTCATATATGTACAATGTGATAATAAGGAAGTTATCAATATCCATATTGTAATAAACACAATTATCTAATTTAGATAAATGCAAAGGATCAAAATTTGATACCACATCCTAGCACATTGATTGAGACCATACCAACATATTTTTCTAGAATCCAAGTTTTCTTTACCTATTTTCCACACAATTATCTAGCTATGTCATGTGGATCTATTTTTGAAGTCACCATGGAAGAATATTTTCTTCACATCTTATCACATTCCCAAATCAAACACTATTTTTATAGATAAAACGAACTTGATTGATTTCACATTAGCAATAGGGAAATAATATTACCAATATTTATCCTCTTTACTTGTGAATAGCCTCCCATAACCAATATTACCTTATACTTTTCAATACCACCTTCATTGTTGATCTTTTATTTGAATTCCCATTTACATGTCCAACTAGACTCCTATTTAATAATGGTACTAAGTCTCACATGTCAATATTTATTAATGCACAAACACATATTCATCAAGATCCACTTTCTAAGACTTGTAATCACTCGTATTCATTTCTCCCTTCAAAATACTAGGCTCACAAATGATATTAAAAAAGAAATCCAATCATGAAGAGTGCACCTATCTAGTTAACATCCCCATTGAGTAAAACTTCTCAAGAGTTGATATGGCGTTTCTAAATCCTCTTCACAATTATTTGAACTATTTGATCCTCTCCTCTCCAATTACTTCATGAGAATTTATTTTAGCATATTTAGTATTTTTGGGTAGTTGAACCATGCAATTCTTCTTATTCTCTTCTAGTATAAATATTACTAGAGAAGGCTTAATTACTTTAAAACTTGTCAAAATTTGTGAAAATTTATCCTCATTTATTGTCAAAATCTAAAGTTTTCCTTATCCACGTTTATTGTTATCCAAAATACACTTTCCTTTTCCTTTTTAGTGTCTTATAATTTTCTTCATCAACATGATTTCACTTTGAACCCTCTCTTTGATTCTTCTACTAAGTTGTACCTTCAGAGTTATATTGTTGACCATCCCTTTTGCCAAGTATGTTTTCCTTAGGATCCTTGATTCTTGGATTTTGATGTTTTCTCTACATTTTTTTGGAGTTAAAGATCCAAGAATACTTAAAATGCGGTACAAGGTATGAAGTATCTCCAAACCTTGACCTCTAACCTCTTTTATTATTTATCTCACCAAGAACACTAATTGATACTTAACCCTATTTTCATAATTTAAGGGATGGATTCCTTTTTAGCTTAATCCTCGACTCAACACTTTTCTTTGTGTATCTTATTCATTAGAGATCCATGGAAGCACTCTTATCTATTTACTTTGAGCATGAAGTATGCCATGCTTATGATCATTGAATCATTATAAATAATTTTTTTATAAGATATCATCAACTATTGATCCCTTAAACTCTTTCCTTTTACACATCTCATCCCTACCTACCTCCCTAAATGACACAACACCAATAATGATGACATTTGACACTAAAAATAATAATTTTCCCACATGTAATCAATTGTTTAATCCAAAGGGCATGGATTTACATGTATATTCAAGTGAAGGATGAATAACATCATAACATTTTTAATAGAATGGTTGTATTTATAATGTGAACAATTTTAATGTGAGCTCAAGGTTTCCATTTGAATATATTTTATGGGATCCCAACTTATTGGAAATGCATATGCATGTATATGTATATGTATGCGTATGTAAATGCATATGTAAATGTAAATGTATATGTATATGTATATGTACATGTATGTGTATATGTATATGTATATGTATATGTGTATATATGTATGTATGTATGTATGTATGTATGTATACTTTTGTGTGTAAAGTATTATTGTAATTTATTATTATTTGACTATGTTCATGAGATCATAATATTATATAATCCCCATTTATATGTGGATATTACTTAGTACATATTTATATTATATGACAATTAATATTGATATTTAAGAATTTATATTGTATGGTTTTATTGTAAAAAGATAATGTATTTGTGAGAGGAATGCTTTATGTTTCCTTTTAATATTTTGGTTTATTTTGTATTTAGGAAGTAGGAATTGGTTGTGTTCCCATACAAATTCCTTGAGGGATTTTAAATGTTTTATTTTCATTCTTTCCCTATGTTTTTTTGGGCTATAGATTTTTAATGGGAGACTTTCTTATATTTTGGGAAGATTTGTGATTGTTCTTGGGCTTGGAGTTTGTGAATATGAGAGAAGATTGTTGGATAGTTGCAACCTTTGTTTGAGAGTTTTGATCTTTGATTGAGGATGAGTATTTATATGGATTTCATTGTAATTCAGGCTTTGGAGATTTCTAAAAGTGATGATGGTTGATTGTTTCTTCTTCAAGTTGGATTGTCTACTTTTCCTTGCTTCATTTCTTGTTTGGATCTTCACAGGACCCGAGGTAGGGGTGGAATACCTTAATATATTTGTTGTTTTTGTGGAAAATTCAACGTATTTTGGTCTTAAGGATATGTTGGTTCTTTATTTTAAGTTTCAAATGAGTTTGGAAAGTGTATGTCAAAATGATTGCATTTTACTTGATGTAATTTCTAGTTTCTCAATATGTTGTTTATGGAAATATATTATTTGTATTTATGAAATTGAGTCTAGAGTTCCAATTAGTTGGTGTTATGGAAATGAAATTGAGGGATATCAACTAGGTATCTCTTAGGTTCGTTTCTAGGGCCCAATTAATGTCCTATTAGTCATGTTTTTATAAACTATTTTGTGTGTTTGTCACTCTGCCTTTACTAGGATATTATGTTGATTGAATGTAGCGATTGTGTTGCTAAATATAGAAATTGTGTTTGTAGGAATACAAAAATTGCATTTAATGGTCATGTAAATTTCACATCTTTCCCTTTATTTGCATTGAATTCTTGTTCTCATTAATTTTGGCAAAATTAGGATTTGTGGTATAAATCAGAGGCATCGGGGTTGAGTATTTATTGTTTTACTAGCCTCTATGGATCTGTAGGGCAGTAGGATGCCAAATTTATATGGATTCACTTATTTTTATGTGATTTAGTTTTGATTCTTGAATAGGGTTTAGGGTTTATCCTTGAGATAAGGGCAATGTATGTGTCCCTAGACTAGTTTAAGTTGATTCTTAATATTGTATGAAATTCAAGAGTATATATTTCATGTACATATTATTCATCCATGTTATTGTTATATGGTTTTGAACATAATATGGGTAACATAGGTTCATATTAGGTTGAGTTTCTCTCAATGGGGACCGGAGTCCTAAAGTTTCCAGTACTAGGGCAACCCATTGATGAGTTTTGTAATCAAGTGATAAACTAATAAATGAGCTGGGAGAGATACACATTAAACAAGATAATTATGTTGCCTCTCCCATGCCTTGAGTACTAGTACATGATAAGGATGAGAGTGGAATAAGATGCCTATGGATACTGGCATGATCAAACTTCCTTGTCCTCACAAAAGGTTGTTTAGTTATACATGAGTCTCACTTAGAGGTAAAGGTCTAGAGTGACCAATACCAAGGTAACCCAAGAGGGAGGCTATGTGAATTAACTAATTGTACATGTGACCTAGAGTCACATTCCATATGTTTTTATTCCTTTCGTCTAATAGCCTTTTCCTTGTTTATGATTTCTTGCATGACTTTGCCTTGTTTGGAGATTCTGTCACTTCCTTGTATTTTGGTTTTTTTTCTTGTGTGGGGTCTTGGTGTCTACCTCCATAGCACAGTTGGAGTGGGTCTTTGAGTTCCACGTGGTCGGGGGTAGTGATATTTCTCTATCTAGGTGTTGTTATTGATCATGATTACATGGATGGATCCTTATTTTAGTACCTTCATTTATGCTACATTAGAGATCTTAATTTTTATACATTGCTATATCATGTGATATTATACTTTTGTACATGTTGATGTAATTTTTATACTCCTTGGAGGATATTGATGTATTGTAGGCATATTGATATATTTATTTTAGTGAACAATGAAAATTATAGATTAGGAGGAATGTATTATAAATGTATTTGATGAAGAATCTAATTATGTCAAGTGAATTTTGAAATGTTAAGTTAGAGTTAGATAGATTGTTAACTGAAATTGATTACTTTAGGTAATTGTGATGATATTTATGCAATGGTAACCAATGTACTTGTAGGATAGAATAAATGATATTATTAGTTTTATTCCATGAAAGATCATGTAATAAGGAATTCGTTAGATGTTGGTTAGAGTTAGTTAACTATGTGGTTAATTAATGTTAATGCTTTGGTGTAAGAAAGAATCTAGGAACATTTAAGTTTGGTGCTTTAAAATGAACCTAAAAATAAAGTAATTAATGCTTACTATTCATATGATGTAGTTCATTGATGTTTATGATTCTTAATTCATTGATGTATCTAGATGGTTAGATGTGTTGCTTAAGTAGCGACAATAGAGAACCCATGCAGACCTAGGATTAAGTAATTTCTCTTACTCACATGTTTAATAAGCATTTAAGTAATCTTATAATGCATTTATTATTTTGCTTTCATTTGATGTAACTGGTATAATTCATAATGAACTTAACATTTAAATAAATGGTATAGTCATGTTTAAAGAATTTTTAGTAGTTGTTATTAAAAAAAAATTGTTTGCACCTTTATTTGGTTAAATTAGTGTTGTCCTATCAATTTCTTTGGCGGGGTGTTATATGCACTATATGAAGGAGGAAGAGGATCGAGTGAGAAAGTTTATCTTGGAATTGAATGAAAATATTTTATATGCAACCAAGCTCACTCGACCTAAAAAAATGAGCCAAGCTATGGAGGTGGCCTTAGTTGCTGAAGAAAAACAAAAACACAAGGAGGAACAAATACAAAAGATCCATTCCTTCCACAATTTAGACAATAAAAGAAGGATTTTTAGGAATCCAAGTCTGAAGGAACAAATTCATAATAGTTTAAGTGGGACCAAAGCTATAAAGATAATTGCAGATCAAACAGTCAGAAGGATAGAGAAGACAAAAGACTAAAAACATCTAATCAAGGGACACATTTCAATTCCACCATAGACAAGGAAGTCAAAAGAGGACTGGTGGGTGGATATTGGACATGCAGAGGTGATGAATACATGAGTAATTGTCCCAATAATCCAAACAAAACCACCAATGTCACTGCTTGGATTTATGCATCCATGAATAATCGTCACTTCGATCAATAGGATTCACTACTAGAGCTTCAAGGTACACTTCTTGGAAAATCTATTTATATTCTATTAGATTTAAGAGCTATAGATAATCTTGTATCTCCTAATGTTATACAAAAATGTAAAATTGATCCTAAAATTCTAAGACGAGTAGAGACGGAGTTTGAGTTTGGGTAAGGCAAGACACAAAAGATTAAATTCTTCCTACGGAGAGTTGAAACTGATTTGGGGATTATAAAAACCAAGGTAAATCTATGAGTTACACAATTATGAGCATACGACTTAATCCTAGGAATGGATTGGTTCCAAGAAAACCAAGCTAAGTTGGATTTCTACAATAAGAAGATTGAATGTTTGAATGACCAAGGAAAATAGTGGTTTTCCAAGGAATTCAAAGACCACTAGTATTGAAGCTGATGTCAGCTATGAAAGTTAAGAGTGTAGGAAAAATAGTGAGAAAAATCTATCTTGTAAAGGTAGAGGCGGGTGTAATCACATAAAAATGGTCGCCTAAACCCTAGACCCCCAATCTCAACAATTAACCAATAAAACCTAATCTTGATAAACCCTAAGTCCTAAACCAAACATGCAATTCCTCAATCTATCAAATTCAAGCTAACCCAACCTGAACCCTAGGTGCTAATCAATCATCATACTTGATTAATTAATTATTTCCTAAAATCATTATACATTGGGAAATAAAGCTTATGTTAATTATTTAATTGATATTCTGAAATATTAATTAAATAAAATTACAAAATTTTTCAATTAAATCAAAAAGGAATTCAATTAATTATAAAAAACAAATATGCATTCAAAATCATTTAAATTATTAAAAATGCATATGACATCATCAAATCTAGTCAACTGATTATCAAAATGAAAATAATCCAGTTCCACTCAGTTAACTGATTCTCCACTATTTATCATGTTGGAAACATTTCTGAAAACTGATTTTGGAAGTTTCCAAAATAACTAATCAATCAGGTCCATCAACTGACTCTTTCGAGCAATCACATTGCTTGCACATGGATTATGCTTCTTCAATCAAATCTGAGCCACTCTTTTCTTTCAATCTCGACCGTTGATTCAAGAGAGATTTCTATAAAATAAAAACTCATTTCCTTCACAAAGGATCCTAATTTTCACATTATCATTATTATGCTATATTTTGCATTTTAGCTTTCTCACATTTTCTTTTAATCATTTAGCTTTAATTGTTAATTTGTTTTAAGCATGCAAACAATCTAACTTAGAGCACACTTTGATTTGGTGTCATTAAAAAACAATCATACACATTTCAATTTGGTGCTTTAAAATGAAATCTTAATTACCTTGGATTAACAACAAATATGCATCTTATATTTATCATTTTAGATTAATCATCTAGATTAAATCCTTCATTTAGAATAGGTGTAGTCACTGGGTTTGCGATGACCTGAGAGCAAACTCATACTCCTACCTAATAGAAGGCAATGAACTGATGTCAGTTATCCTTGGACATTTCATTATTTTGATTTGTTATTTTCTAACCCACTAACCACTTAATGGATCATTGAAGTGTGTGTGTTTTTTGTGCAACTTGCAGGTACTCCAAAATCACACATATATTTCTGGCGCCCACCGTGGGGCACAAAACCGCGATCATAATTCCTTCTATCTTTTATCTATTATTCTTTCAGCGCCTTTGAGTTCTATTTTAGCGTGTTCCATCTCTGTGCTATCACTTTTGTAGCACACTTTCATTCTGTTTTAGTGTAGTTAATCGTTTCTTCTTGCATGTCATTTTCGTAGGATGCATGTTTTTCTTTTTAGCTTGCATGTCATTTCTGTAGGATGCATGTTTTGATTTTTATCTTACATTTCATTTTCTGTAGGATGCATGTTTCACTTTTTAGCTTGCATATCATTTCGATAGAATGCATTTTTAGCTTTTTAGCTTGCATGTCATTTCTGTAGGATGCATGTTTTTCTTTCTAACTTGCATGTCATTTAGGTAGAATACATGTTTTTCTTTTTATCTTGCATGTCATTTCTATAGAATGCATCTTTTTCTTTTTAGCTTGCACGTCATTTCTATAGGTTGAATGTTTTGCTTTTTAGCTTGCATGTCATTTCTGTAGGTTGCATTTTTTGCTTTTTAGCTTGCAAGTCAGTTCTGTATATTGCATGTTTAGATTTTTAGCTTGCATGTCATTTCTATAGATTGCATGTTTCACTTTTTAGATTGCATGTCATTTTTGTAGATTGCATGTGTTTTTGCATTTTAAATTGATAAAAACAATAAGATTTTATTGATTCTCTAATGTTCATGGTTGTCTTTGTT
Organism: Thuja plicata; assembly: GCA_018584345.1. Lineage (NCBI taxonomy): Eukaryota > Viridiplantae > Streptophyta > Pinopsida > Cupressales > Cupressaceae > Thuja > Thuja plicata. The sequence continues at coordinate 673,423 of MU225196.1, forward strand.
TGCTATTTTTATATTTTCACAGCCTAAGAGTGGTTTGCAGGACACTGAAAATGAAGAAAAAAAATCATAAACTACTAATGAGTTTGATGCATGACGCTTGTCGAAGACTTTGTGTGTCTTCCAAAACCATCATGTCTGCATTTTGTAGTTAAATAACACTTCAAATTTGGTGCTTAAAAAATAATCATTTTGCTTATGTGTTTGAAGTATTCTTTAGATTTGTAATCCCAAAGAATTGCATGAACGTATCCTCTCCCATCGCCTTCACAGATCTTGGGTGTAAGATAAATTCATGCAAATATTTTAGCATGGCTACCTCCTGAGAGCTTTAACAGAGCCGGTGAGAGTGGATTGTCCAACCGATAATAGGCTAAAGCCAAGCTCTTCCAAACCGGTATATAAGAAATGTCATTATGATTAATGTCACAGTGAACAGGTGTTGATTATGTTATACCGGGAAGAAGATCTCCCTTAGTACCCTTGTGGTGCTTACAAACCTACAGAATGTAACTTTTGTAGGTTGGGAGGCCTCCACAACAGAGCTAATCTGCAGCATGTATAGCCACCTAAACATATGCCTTGACTAAAAAAATCTGTTCTAGTGACCAAAATCCCTCTATCTGCTAGCGTGGAAGGTCAGAGACCGACTAAGATGTCCCACATTTTCACGGCTCTTAGTAGAGACAATGATCCCTTGGGAAGTGATTACTCTTGGGATTCGAAGCTTGGTGTGCCTGAGAAGTGAGTGCAATGTAAGGAGGTGCCTGTGCCTCCAAGATTCTAAGTTTCCTGCTTTGAGTAGGCATGGCTGAACTTCGGTTCAAGTGGGAATTCAACAGATATTTCCTTGGCTTACCTAGGTTGTGGTGTGTCTATTCTTTTTACAATAAACATTCTTCTTGATGTATCTTGCATGAGTGAAACATCAAAACAGAATCCAAACAATCAAAATAAACATCAAAATGCTCAAACAATTCCAAATATACACTTTTAGGTGTTAAACTGTCAAACTCTTGTCCAAGTTTCTGCACCTAGTGTCAAAACTCTAAAATCAATCGAATTGCTATCCAATTTTGTCTTCCATCACACATGTTCTATCTGAATTTTCTCAAATCTGTGTTCTCACCAACATCATCACTAGTTTGTCTTTGACTGCAATCAATTGATAGTCTGACTCATTATTGTTTCAAAATCTGACCTTGTTGTGCTAGTCCAAGTGACTTGTTAATTTAATCATCTTTGTTCGCATTGTCCTTATCTTGAGTGTCCAGAGCAGGTTCGTTAACCTTGACTCAAGATCAGAGTAGTTGCTATCTCTCTCTTAGTTGGACATTATATCTTTTGTATTTTGGTCTTGGACTTAGTAAACACTTTAGATATCACTTTAGCACCTGTCAGTCAATCAATTGATTCATCATACCTCCTCTCCAATATTCTAAGAAAACACATCAAGAAAATGTTACAATGTCTAAAAGAAAATAGGCTAAACCTTATGGTCCTAACAATGAGAAAGAAGAGATTCTTATGGCTTCTTTATCAAAACAACTTCAAACTTTGAAATCTAAACTCTAGGAATTAAAGGGGGAAAAGGATACACCATCAAATAAATCCTCATTAAGGTCAACATGTCCTTCGCTATTTGATCATGATTCTCACATCTCTCCACTTCCTTCCAACATGGAAAAATATTGGTATGGAAAACGTATCTTTGATCAAGAGAGTGGCTGCAAAGCCCTAAAAGTTGTTGAAAGCACCATGAAGTCTCCGTCCAAAGGGGTTATTAACCTCATGAGAGAAAAACCTTGGGTTAAACACACGAGGGACTTCACTCCTTTAGGAAAACCTTATGAATCAACATTGGAAGAACTTATTGAGCATAATCTCATCACATTGCCTCAAGCCACATCATGTGGATTGAGATTCTTGAGTACCTATTGTGCATATCATCGATACAATGAGAATAAAACTTCATCTTGCATGGAGTTGAAACATAAAATCCAAGATCTCATAGATGATGGCATAATCGAAGTGGAAAATCCTAATGATTCAGCTAATATCAAGCATGATCAATATCAGGAATCCATGTCTAGCAATGGTTACCATATCACATCTACTTCTTTCACCATTCCTCCATCTCCTAAAACTTCATCATCTCTATCAAAGAATGAGCCTAATGACGACTATGTCTACTGTTAAGGACTACCTCAAAAAGAGATCCAAGCTAATCAGCATACGACTGCACATCTTTCTCTGGCTTCAAAAATCATAGGACCAAAGTGTCCATGTGCTTCAAATCTTACCATACCTAATCCAAATGATACTCCATTAGCCTTTCAAGAATCCCTCATGCAGATCAAAACTCCTACCTCGTCCTTAGAAGTGGCTCCATGTTAAGAGGACAATCCACAATGTGAAGAAACAAATATCAGTAATGATCAAGATCCAGACACCATCCATCCTTATCCAATGGTTGACCAAAGTCACACACCTCAAGAGTCTCATGATGATTTTATCATCCCCTTCCATGTCTTCCAAGAAGATATCCCTCCATCTCCCAAGCAAGATCAAGATATCCTTTCCACCATTTCTAATGAACCTATTGAAAATCAAGAGAAAAGTATCCTTTCTAAACCATCTAATGATCCTTGTCAAGATCAAATAATACCATCATCACCTTGTCATACCCCTCCATATCCACATCAAGAAACCATCATTCCTCTAAATCCCTTGCATCGAAATAAATCCCTTCAAGCTTCAGATGCTCGTATCAAAATTAATCCTATCGAAGCTACTCATGCTCCTTTTGATATACAGATGAATTATAAAGAGAAGAGCCTTGGTCATGCAGATTAATCTAAAGATGTTGATATCTCTCCCACACCTTATCTCCCTCCATTAAAATGTAATAATCATCCTTCTCCATCCTCCAAATCCATCCTTGGTCCTTATATTCCAAAGCTAAAACCATCAAACCTTCCATCTATATTGGGTCCTTATATCCCACCATCCACCATGCCTATCACTACTAGATTGTCATCCACTTACCCTATCCCCTATCAAGATCAACAAAGACATGCATCCTTGAACCCTCCTTATCAACCAATCCATATGAACCAGTCATAGCAGGCCTATCCATCCACACTCCTCAAGTCTTTTGGAAGCAATTTGGATGTGCAATGAAAAAATCATAAATACAAGAATCCACTTACATATGAAGATCACTATGTCCAATCTAATTGACATGTGATTAAAAATAAAAAGGAAATATTCAAGAGACCACAAGGGTCCAGTGAGCAAAGAATAAAATCAAAGAAAATATGGGTTCCTAAATCCACAATGGAATAATTGCATTTTAAATCTAAGCAAAGAATAATATCAAAGAAAATATGGGTTCCTAAATCCATCATGGAAGAATTGCGTTCTAAATAATCCAAAAGAAAAGGAAAATCAAAAGATATGTGGATTCCCAAGTCCTAAAGGACTTGGATACAAAAAGAAAATAAAAAACCATGTGGATTCCCAAGTCTCTCTTAGAAGGCTTGAAAAAAAGGAAAAGTGAGAGTTGGCATCCAAGCTTCCAAAGTCTTCCACTTCATATCCATCTAACAATCTCTCATCTTCTAACTCTATTTTGGGTCCTCATGTCCAAAACTCCATTACCTTGAATATTTCACCCCCTTATCCATCCATCTTAGGTCCTCGTGTACCAAGATCCATGCCCACTCATGCATCAAAACCTCAAGCTATTCCATCCACTTTTCCTCCATCTGTCCACTACCCATCAAGGGGTGTGTCAATGTTGATCTTATCACCATTTCCATATACCTCTACACCAACCTTTCAAAACCCTATCCAATATCCCGCACCTACCTACTACCCATCCATCCTATATCCTTCCATTCCTCTTATCCAATCCATCACATAAATCCTTGGCTACCATCTCCCTTATCCTCCATATCATTCTTCTCTACCATCACCTTATCAGCATCTTTGAGCATACTTTCAATGGCCTTGGCCTACCATAGCATATCCTTCAAAGGAGCACTATCCAAAGAGAAAGAAGCTTAAGTTACTCCATAAAATTAAAAGTACAAAAAAAGAGAAAAAAAATACCTTGGTGAAAATTTGTAAATAGACGCCTTGGTAGCAAAAGTAAAGATAAATCAATCCATCCTATGGTGAAAACCACTTATTATGGCACCTTGGATAATTACCATGATGAAAACCTAGAAAACAGGCGTGATGCGTAATTCCTCCTACTTGCACTCTTCACTTGGGGGAAATTTCCTTCCATGTCATCTTATCCATCATATCTTAGATCGAGCTAGTCCATGAACATCCATGTTCCTACTGGTGATCTTGACAAGGTTGATCCTATCCATGAACACACATGTTTCTTGACACTCATTAGCCTTTCCATAAGCCTATTCACTTCCTCTCATCCATTGCACCCTATCATGATCTTTCTTATCCCAAGCCTATCCTTCCTATCTCTGAGCATTCCTACCATAATCCAAACCATTCACTTATCCCTCCATCACCCCTTATCCCGATCATGATATCCCATCACTCTCCTATCCAATCGACCCCTTGGTCTTGATCAAAATTGAAAAACAAGTTCTTATAAGTCTCTTGACATGTCCACTCTTTTGGATCACATTCTTTTCATGGCATATGATCATCATCCTATATGCTATCCAACACCACTTTATGAGCCTACATTGCTATATTCTTTTTTTTCCCTATCTTGGGTGATCTTGAGGAGACTGTCCTTGATGGTCGCATTCACCCTCTTCATCCATCACTATTTTTTTCACCTCATCCATAAAATTTCTAATCCATCTACAATGTCCTACACCTTGCTAGACATTAGGGGAAAAAAAATGTGATCTTGCTTGAGAACGAGTAATCTCTAAAAGATAGAAAAATCTAAAAATTGAAAAAAGTCTTGAAAAAATGATCATCTTGGTGAAAACCTAGAAATAGGTGCCTTGATGCATCAATAAAAAAATGAAAAAATAAAAAAAAAAATGAAAAAAAGGATGGCAACACAAACATGCTTGCCAGGTTTTCAATGATCACATAATCAAGCAAGACCTCATCGCTTGGGGCATCTCAGCTTCATTTCATCACACCAAGTTGAGATTATCATAAAAAAAAGCAACCCAATCAATTTTCTTATACAACAATGAATACACTCAAAACCAGAAAGATCGGTCTTAGACGAGTCATTCATTTTTGAAACCACGCACATTGATCAAATTGGCTTCATCACTTCAAATCAAGTCAATTTATGCTAAATAGCATCTCTATCAAGTAGGTGAAAACCTAGTAAACATGCACCTCTTGTACTCAGTGCTCCATCTATCAATGCCCAGTCTTGGAAATCCTTTTCTCCAGTTTGTACATACCTTTCAGTCACTTTTGTGACACTTTGGTCCTTCTGAGAACCCTCCTGGCTTGAAATCGATCCAAATTCATAGTCTAGGGGCAATCGAATCGACTTTGTCCTTGTAACATGAGTCAAGTCAGTCATCATCATTTTCTACTAGGGGCATGGGTCCCCAAATTTGTTCACATCTTTGGCTTACACCCGAGTCAGTAATCTTGTCATTTTAGAAGGACAACTCGCTACTGACGCAAACAAGTGTTTCTCAACACCCTAATCAAAAGTGTTTCTTAACACTATCCTTGGACACATCTGTGTTTCTTAACACACATTAGATACTGCAAATGTAAACAACAGATCGATAGCACTCAAATACATCGCACTCACAAGAAAAATGGCATTTCTCAACACCTCATACATATACACATCAATTTTTTTTGAAACTGGCTGAAGTATGCTGAACTTCTCTTTGTATGCTGTGTGTTTTCTTTGATTTTTCATTAATATTTTCTTTGTCTACTGCTTGTTGGTGTGGTCCCAATGATCCTATAATGTCAAATAAATAGGGTGTATGTGGTAAGAGCTCCTGCATTAAGGCAGAAAATCCTCACATCCCTCGATCCTGTTTATTTGTACGCCAAGGAGAGGTCAGAACTATCTCCTTGACAGTTATTGATCTTTTTGTTTACGCATGATTGCACTCATGGTTATCTTGGCTTTGAATGCCTCGATACTGGTGTACTCTTGCAACATCAACTAGAAACAACATTCAGGTCATCTCGGCTTTTGTGCCCCGATTCTTATGTTAGTTTCTTATATCTTATCTAATCAAAGTCATATTCATATTCTTATGGTCGCAGTGGCACCACTAAGGATTATATCGACTCCGATGTTCCAAAAAATGCTCAATGATGAAAAATTTCACTGCTAAAGGTTCAGTGACTACACCTTAGGTTGCATTCATGTTAGTCTTACATCTACATCTGCATCTGCATGGTGTTGAAATCTGCATAATATCGATATCTCTCTCCAATGTGAAGGATCTGAGGTTCTTATCGATCAATCTTCATTTTGTCAAGTGGTCAGTTGTGCGTGAACATGACACCCCTCACTAATTTGATTGTCCTGATTCCATTTTCAAGATCAAAATCAAAATCTTAAATTGACCTCTTGCACAACCAATAGAAATATCTCATGCTTTTCTTCTAATCAATCCTTGTATCTCACTTTTGGTCAATCTCGATCAAGCAGGACCTCCCATCAAGTACATATTTTGTCCTAACCGCTTGGGACCTATTTCTAATCATATCAACTTCTTCTTACATCATGTTATCAATCAAATTTCTTCTCATCACTGGGGAACCTAGCCATATTTTGATTTCGCTCCTGACGGGGCAGGATCAAGACATCAACATTCCAGTGATCACATCCTCAATCAAAACCCCATCGCTTGGGGCATCTCAGCTTCATTGTATCAAATCAAGTTTAGATCATCTTAAATCAAAGGCAACCTAATCAATGGTCTTATATAGTGGTGAATACACTCGAAACCAAACAAGATCGGTCTTATACAAGCTATTCATTATTGAAACTAGATACATTAATCAAATTGGCTTCATCGCTTCAAATCAAGTCAATTTGCTTGCTAATCAAATCTCTTAACGGTAATCAGTTTCATCGCTTCAAATCAAATTGAGCATTCTATTTTATATCTTCTGATCGATCTTTCTCCTATCAAGCTCGAAGTCGACCTTCAAAAGAATGGTTTCATCGCTTCAAAACAAATTGTTCTGGGTCTTCTCGCTAACATGTCTTTGAATCAATGCGCTGATCACACATTAATACAAAGAGGGGCAAATATAATCACATAAAAATGGTCACCTAAACCCTAGACCCCCAATCTCAACAATTAATCAAGAAACCCTATTCTTGATAAACCCTAAGTCCTAAACCAAACAAACAATTCCTCAATCTATCAAATTCAAGCTAACCTGACCTGAACCCTAGGTCCTTATCAATCATCATACTTGATTAATTAATTAATTCCTGAAATCATAATACATTGGAAAATAAAACTTATGTTAATTATTTAATTGATATTCTAAAATATTAATTAAATAAAATTACAAAATTTGTCAATTAAGTCAAAAAGGAATTAAAATAATTATAAAAAAAAAATATGCATTCAAAATCATTTAAATTATTAAAAATGCAAATGACATCGTCAAATCCAGTCAACTGATTATCAAAATGGAAACAATCAAGTTCCACTTAGTTAATTGATTCTCCACTATTTATAATTTTGGAAACATTTCAGTTAACTGAAAACTGATTTTGGAAGTTTCCAAAATAACTGATCACTCAGTTCAGTCAACTGACTCTTTTGACCAATCACATTGCTTGCACATGGATTGTGCTTCTTCAATCGAATCTGAGCCACTCTTTTCTTTTGATCTTGACCATTGATTTGAGAGAGATTTCTATAAAATATAAACTCATTTCCTTAACAAAGGATCCTAATTTTCACATTATCGTTATTATGCTGCATTTTGCATTTTAGCTTTCCCGCATTTTCTTTTAATCATTTAGCTTTAATTGTTAATTTGTTTTAATCATGCAAATAATCTAAATTAGAGCACACTTTGATTTTGTGTCATTAAAAACAAATCTTACACATTTCAATTTGGTGTTTTAAAATGAAATCTTAATTAGCTTGGGTTAACAACAAATCCGCATCTTGCATTTATCATTTTAGATTAATCGTCTAGATTAAATCCTTCATTTAGAACAAGTGTAGTAACTGAGTTTGCGATGACTTGAGAGCAAACTCATACTTCTTCATACTAGAAGGAAATGAATCGATGTCGGTTAGCCTTGGACATTTCATTATTTTGATTTGTTATTTTATAACTCGCTAACCACTTAATAGATCATTGAAGTGTGTGTGTTTGTTGTGTAGCTTGCAGGTACCCCAAAATCATGCATACAATGGGAAAAGAGGGTCCAACTCCCAACATTGAAGATCATCCTATTCTCCAAAAATACAAAGATATCTTTCATGAAGAGTCGTCAGGATTCCCTCCTAAGCAGTGAAGGGATATCACCATAGACCTAGTTCCAAGAGCTAAGCCTATCTTAAAATCCCCCTTTAGAAGGAAAATTGCTTACAAGAGATTAAGAAGTAATTGCAAGATATAATGGAGAAAGGATTGATTTGGTCTAGTGTGTCCCCTTAGGGAGCCCCATTGCTACTCATTAAGAAGGACGAAGCTTTGAGGTTATGGATAGATTAACAAATGTTGAACAAGGTGACCATTCAAATAGGTATCCCCTACCTAGAATTTAATACTTGTTTGATCAAATTAAAGGAGATTCTATCTTCTCCAAAATATATCTAAGGTTAGGTTATCACTAATTAGGGATCAGGGAGGAGTATATTTCAAATACAACCTTCCAAACTAGGTATGACCACTATGAGTTCTTGGTAGTTCTATTTGGTTTAATGAATGCCCTCTCTGATCTCACAAGTCTCATGGATTGTGTTTTCCATGAGTACCTCAATAAATTTTTGTTATTATTTTTGGATGACATTCTAATCTAATCCAAAAATTTGTAAGAGCACAAGGAGAATTTGAGAATTATTTTGTAAAGGTTTAGAAACCATAAATTATATAGGAAATTGTCCAAGTATTCTTTCTTAAAACCTAAGGTACATTATCTTGGGCATATTATGATATAGTAGATCTATCCAAGATAAATGCAATTATAGATTGGCCTATTCCTAAGAAATTAGCTGAAGTAAGAAGCTTTATGACATTGGGCAGGTAATATTAAAGACTTGTAGAGAAATTCTCTAAGGCAACCAAACCGATGAGCTCACTTCAACAAAAGGGAAAGAAGTTTAAATGGATAGATAATGCAATGTTGCCTTCGAACAATTAAAATAAGCTCTTACCACAATTACCATCTTGCAAGTGTCTGACCTAGAAAAGGAATTCATAGTTTGGATAAATGCTTATCTAGATGGGTTAGGATGTTTCCTAATGCAAAATGGACATGTGATTGCATTCGAGTCTAGGAAAATGAAAGATTGTGAAATCAATTATCCTACCCATGACCTAGAGCTAGTTGTTATAATTCATGCCTTGAAGGTATGGAAGCATTACTTGGTAGGGAGTGTTAGTAATAACTAAGAGGGGGGGTGAATCAGTGGCCTCAAAACTTTATCCTTCAAACATTAACCACCAATCAAATAAACCTCAGATTGTTAAGTCCCTACAAGATGCATTCTATGAAATACTTATAATGAATAACTATTTGTCTATTTTCCTTGTCTGTCCTTATTCTCCTTGATTACCGATAAGCAGTATAACTATTTATCAAAACTCAGTAAATAAGCAGAGTACACCAATCAACCCAGTGTTAGCTATGTCAGAAACAAAACAATAGAGAAATGAATCATACACACATAACACATGCATTTTTTACATGGAAACCCTATTAAGGGAAAAACCATTGGGACCGGTACCCCAAATTTTCACTCTTCTGAAGTGAGCCCTATTAGGAGCCAATCCTGTTAAAGGTTACAAACACACTATTAAGTGTGACCTTGTTAGAGGATTTTATACATAGAGGTTGTCACTTAGTATCGGGCATCTATTGCTACCATCCTTGAATTAGCCTCCTTCTTAGACTGTCA
>MU225196.1:721428-743469 GCA_018584345.1 Thuja plicata
TTCCCCCCCCCCCCCCCCTCTCTCTCTCTCTCTCTCTCTCTCTCTCTCTCTCTCTCTCCTTTTTCTCTATCATTTTTTTTGGTTGATGCAAGATTTCTCTTCCACCATATATGATCCTGCATCAAGACAGTTGGGTTGGTACCTACTTATTCCATATTATAAACCTCTTTCCAACTATTAATGCTAAGCGTAGTACAAGAGATGGCGTTTAGGGCTACAGATGAGGTAAGGGCCCTATGAGGTCATAGGTAGAGGATGTATCCTCACTATGTAGGCTACACTTATCCATATTAGGTGATCACCAATGGAAATCCTATGAATAGTTAAGATATAAGATAAACCATGCTTGAGATTGATAGTAGTCAAGGATCATATGATGTTGCGAGACTGATAGTTGTGCTGCATAGATAGAAGGATAAATTTTGCCCAGAGGATTGGGCCTTAAGGCTAATGAAATATCGACGATGGATGTCCTTGGTTTCTTAGTTAAATGATGGTATGGAGGAAGGATAATTTCCCATGGAGAATGAGTAGGTATCATACTCAGCCCCACTTTGTTTAAGTGTTAGGAAATTTGTATCTTAGTTTACCATTGATAGGAACACATAGTTTACTTGGTCTTTAGGAGGTTACCCCTATACACTATAGGATGGCGTAATAAATCACTCTCTCACCCCAAGCCAAAAAATCCATATGCACAAGTGGATAGGGATGGTTTTCACCATGGAGGGTTTGTATTGGACACCTGAGATGAACTATGGGAGAATTAAAGACACTACTCTTCTTGATCAAGGAAGCAATTATGGTATATTTCTAGTAAAGTTAACTGTTAGCTCTCATATTTTCTTATAACATAATTGATTTGTGAATTATAGATAGCATATGATATATACATAAACAATGAACAAGTTGGATTTACTTTATTACTAGCTGTTATTTAATAATGACATTGAATGTCCTTACTCTTTCATTTCCTTGAAAACAAATAAATGGGTAGATTTATTGTCCTATCTTGGGTTGCCATTACAATCTAGTTTTATATGATGCATAATCAAACGTTTCGATCTTAGAATTTTAATATTTTTTTCATATCTATCTATTAGGAGGACATGACTATAACTTAGTATAAATAACCTCATTTATTTATAATAAAGTCTTTATATAGGCATGGGACAAATTTGGTAAAATGATTAATCACAAATGCATCTTGGAGAACCTCAACATTAGGGAAATCACAAAGGAGATAAGAAAGGTTATAAATATAATCCCATCACGTTGATACAATATCCATCTTATTAGAACAATCTTTTGATGGATAGTTTGTCAATTAGTCCTAGAACACACCAATAACCTTTCTACACATCACATAAGTACTTAAACTAGGATCTAGCATAAGATTTTAAATCAACTTATCCCTGTATACCAAAATGAAGCAAAAGGATTTTAACTTGATTTTACTCCATTCATTTTCCATAATATAAATAATGGAGGGTTATTTCTAGTGTATCTCTTTCTTAAAATATATGCTTGCCTAGAAAATCTTATGACATCATTCAACAACTTCATCTAATTGAGCATTGCGAAAACTATCTCAAGTACCACATCCATTGAAGATTTTGTTAATATGTCAAAAATGTTGAAGGAGCTAGATAATGTTATTAGTTGTCTCACATTTGGTACCACATGTAATTTTTTCCTTTTATCTAGGAGATAGATCCTTGGCCATTTTAGTTATCTTGAGATCATTTATCTTGGATCCAACTCGAACCACAGGTTTGAGGAATTCAATATATTTGGCGACCAAACTGGGGAAATTTATTCTCCATTTTGAGTAGTCAGTACTAACTAGTTTGACCGGGTTTTATTTTCCATTATCTTTTAGCTCTAGTGAGGTAGTTAGATTGAACTTGTGACGTCTTGGAAGTTTAAGCTTATTTATTCAACACACAAACTTCACACTTCTCCCAACTTATGGAGATTAAATCCCACATAGGTGATACTTAATATTATATTTTCTTGTATTTCACTAGTTTAGTTGTTACTTTGAACTTGGTTGGGGAGAGGAGCAACCAATGATTAATATTTTTAGGGCACGCATTAGTAGTGTGGAGGTTAGGAAATGATAGCACCATAGTGTAGGTTCATTTAATAGGTATTCTAAACCTTGACAAAATCTCTATTGGGATTGTAAGGAATCTCCATAAGAAATAATTGACTTTATGGTTGACCAGGCATTTATTATTTTGAAATTTAGGCATTTTCTAGTAGATTTGAATATTTTGGATAGGTTCAAATCCTTAATTATCTTGGTATATTATAACATACGAGACATTGGTTACCTTAAATTATTGATTTTAGAGATTCTATTATCTCTTGAGATTAGTGATATGATTGGACATGCTTCTCAACAAATTTTACATTTCATCATTTTCATTAAGATTGTGAGGTTTAATAAAATGATATCCTAATATTGAGTTGGTTGATCTAGAGTTGAGATGGGATTGACTCTTAACTGATAAATCATGGGTTGTGCATTAGGAGTAAGCTAATATGGAGGATGCGTGTTAGGCGAAAATAGAATGAGAGTGATATTCTAACATTCCTATTTGCTTGAGGTTGGTTTTAGTAGTAATAGAAATATTCTAATCATATAGATGTACTAATTCCTCCCTTTGATTTTACCAACAATAATTTTAAAACCAATTATTTTAAAAATAAGGTCATACCTAAGTGGTCGAATTTAAATTGGAACCATTTTACATGGTTTCTTTAATATGAACTATTGAATTAATCCAAATTCTATAGGAACAATAATGTACCATTTCTCATCTCTTTGAACTTATTGGTAAAATCATATCTAAACTAATCTTAATCTTTGATTGAAAGAGGAACTACAAAATAGTACCAACTAGGATATTTTCCTTTATCTTTGAAGAAAATATTAGCCTAAATAAAATTCTTTCCTCAATAATATTATGTTTTATATATTGATTCATTGAACCATGCATATGATTTGTGGGAGTGCTTAGATCCTCATCCAAAAATATGGGGATTTGCACATGGTAGAATTTTTCATGGTACACCATATAATTTGTGGATTGGATAAAGAGATCTCTATTATTCTATACAAGGAAAAATATTGTGTTGGATGTTGTTGGAATTGGGTACTACTGATGTTTTTGGCATTCATGTTTTGTCACTGATGTCAACATATGTTTCTTTGGAGGTTGAACAGACTGGTTGTTACTATTGCATGATGTATGACATAAGTATATGGATACTATACAGATGAATCAAATTGAGCGAAGATGATGATATGTAGAAGGATGTATGATGATATTATTTCTAAGGTCACTTGGATTAATGTTACATATTGGATGAGTTACAAATATTTCAGTGAAGAATGATTTCTGGAAAGTGATAGTGATGTTTAACACAGTGAGTCTCTGTGTTTTGAGGATATCTTACAGGCGATGATGATTCATGTTATGCGATTTTAAGAGATGAAAAAATATATATTGAGGAATGTTTGGTATGGGTCACAAGTCGTATGATTTTTGGTGATGTCATCTTTGGCGTGTATTCTGGAGGAGGCCTATTTGGGGTCGACTTCAGAGCTGTAGCGTGTATTGTGGATTGGGAGTTTAGATTATGGATCTTGGATTATCTTATGTATTGAAATTGATGTATACTTGTTATAGGTACCGTGTGTATCTTAGCAAGGGGTTAAATAATTATTTGTATATTGGGAAAGCTTAATTGGCCGACTTAATCAATTATTGTAATAGGGTATGTATGAGAGATCTTTTCTTTTGAAAAGATGTATGCATGTATGAAGAGAAGGTGATTGACAAAGATAGAGAAGTGTGGAAGCTACGAAGCTTGATTGACTGCTGGATGTAGAGCAGAGTTTATAAATATAGTACTTCATTAGAACTGACCAAGCAAAGACAGTTGCTATAAGACAGTTCACTGGATTGTATATTTCTTATATACACTTGTTTGAATTGTAAATCCTTGAGGGTGGCTTTAACCTTCTTTGGGAAGTGTGCCTGGGAAGTGAGCCCACTGTTACTCTTGACTCCTAACAGGGTCTGTCCTTTAACATGGACTATGTACTGTAATGCTGTAATAAGCTCCTAACATGGCTAAATTGTTTAACATGGATACTATACTCTTAGTACATTGTTTGTGGGTGCTAATTCCCACCAGGGTTTTACCTTTAACATGGTTTCCTCAACAACAAAGGATTGTTTTATTGTGTTGGAATTTACTTTGTTATCATTTGGATTGAAGTTTTGGTTTATAAATTTTAATGTTTAATAATCTGTCTCACAACTGATTCACCCCCTCCTCTCAGTTGTATTGATGGATTGTTATTTCTAACATATTGTTGGTAATGGAGCATGCATGAAATTATTTACTTGTGGGGTCTATGAATATAGTTGAGATATAGGTCATGATATCCTCAGAACAACTTGGTAACAAATTGTGCACCAATATCATGTGAAATAAAACTAGTGGCAAATATTGTCGAGCCTCTATAAATCATACGCTTGTAGGCTGTCTCAGATAGATTTTCTAGATGATGATAAATATTTAAGATATATCCGACCAATATTTCACTAAGGTTTGTTCAATTGTAGGTTAATAGTCCCATCGAGCATTCTAATTTTTTTCAAGTTAAATGTGTCATAAAGGAACCAAGTGAGACTAGTTTGTTGGGGTGCAATAAGTAATTAATATAGAAAGAAAATGACATAATTAAATTGAATGTGCCAAATATATTTACTTTTCTAACCTAGATATATCTTTATAACACATGGTACAATAGTCTTAAAAAGTAGCACCAATGTAATATGTATGCACCCTATGATCATAAACAAAATTAAGTGTCATAACTTTTAGAATCATAGCATGTGTTAGATAAATGTTCATGTCAACATTGAATAACTACATAATTAGTATAATACCATTGCTTTAAACACATTCGCAAAGATTCTCCTACGTAATTACAAAAGAATTGAGACAAAGTTAATATCTTAGTCTCAATCTTAGCTAGATATAAAATAAAAGATGAATTGAAAGAGATACATGCATGTCTATATTTATACTAAAACACTCAACTCACAATATACACCTTCTCTAAGATATTTTCACTTTAAAATTTAATTCATGAGACCTGATAGACATTTACTATACAAATTCAATGACATCAATGTTGTTGGTTGAGTTACTTTGAGAAGACTAGAAGGTATCTAAATCAGTGAATACCACTGTATAATATTATACTAGTTATTATTGAGTAAGAAAGTTTTTGAGGATCGTGGTGAGAGGAATGATTGGATATAAGTTCAATATAGTACTCACATGAAATAATATTTTAAATTTCATGCATAATAATTCAGTTAAATTGATTAGCCCATAGAATTTTCATAGGCTATTATGATAATGCGACATACATGAAATTAGTGTGTTGAGTAGTTATGTAGTTGGTGAATGCTAAAGAATGATCTTGAGTACCAAGTACATTAGATGAACTTCACCATGGTATAGATCAGACATCACACTATATTTCAAGAAGAAATTTAACCTTTTCTTGAGTTCTTTTAGGCACTTGCAATGTGGAACCTAACTAGGAACCCCACAAATAGAATAAACTAGTGGCATTTGATTTTCCTGAATATATATAATTAATAAATAGTTAATAGTAATGTAGTTTCCATGTGAAGTGGACCAATGTGAGTTTCTTCAAATAATAATTTTTTTGCATGTTGCACTGAAAAACCTTATGCACCATCAGATTAGATCTAAATTATAACATTGAATTTGATGGTATGTACTCATGGAAACCTAGGAAATCCACACAATTACTTCACATGCTTAAAAATACAAAACCTCCAAAAAGGAACGCAATCCACCAAGATGACAAACCATATGGACATGATTGAGCAAAGGAAGAAATAGATTTTGCCACTTGTAGTGACCTAATATCCTATGGTCCATTCATTTATATTAGCATTGCCTTATTTATGTTTGAGCATTTACTTGCAAGCATGTTTGTGACTAGTTACATACTTTGAGATACATGATTTTTGTAGGCACCTCAAAGGGAGAGAAAATTTCAATCCATTACAATTTCCATTTAGTTTTGGGTCCTTTTTTAGAGAATCTCTTAATGCAATTATATATTAAACAATGGCTAAGTCTAATGTAAAGTTAGGCTCATTCCTCAATCCTTCATCTATCTCCATATATGCATATTTCCACATACCAGATCATGCATTATCTGTTGCTACACACATTACCATACATCTAATATTTATTGCATCTTTCGTGTTCAAAAATTCATTGCCTACATAGATATTATTGCTTCGATATCCTATGTAAATTCCATGGGCATAGGATTGTTCACATGCTCATAGATTTGACCTCTAAAATTTAAATTTAAATATCATTTGATTTCCACCTATTTTATTTATGCTTTAATCCTACTTGATACATGCATTGTATGATAATTGTAATGTTCTTGTATTTAAATAGTTTAATTTGCACACATATATCATCTACAAAGAATTATCAAGTATCATTTACATAAAGAGAGCATTTATTAGAAGAAAAAATCAATTATAACATACTAAAAGAAATATAATTTATTCGAAAATAGTCATTCAAGACATTTCAATAATTTGTAAGTTCATGAAAAGTTACTCTTTTGTAATGTAATTGAATCTTTAAGGTATTTACAAACTCTAACCATCTTTGAAACCAACATAGAACAAAGAATTAAGTAAACATAGATATTTAACAAGTTTAATTTATATCAATAAAAGTGACTTAGAATTATAGATTTGGTGTTAAAAAGTACATAATTCTATGTAAAATCCAAGTCAAAAAGCAAGTGCAATTTACCTATTTCTCTATGTTAACGGCAATGTCAGACATCACAAAATGTCCGAAAGTAAGACAGCTGGTTCCAGTCGGAGTTCCGTGTAAAAAACTCCTTTTCTATTTATTCTCAAGCTCATTTTCTTGATTCTCATATTTGTTCTTTTTCATGCAAACATGCGTATTTTGTATACAGAATCTAGTAGTGGTAGAAGTCATTTCATGCAGTGCTATGGGTTTTAATTTTCAGGGATGCTACGCAAATGTTTCACAAAGATGAGGAAATTTTAGTGGCTATATTCTGATAAAATATGTATTAGCATGAAACTAAACTAAGAGTTTGGGCTATGGGAACAAAAAGCGAGAAAGAAGAATCTGAAAGATTCTCATTCAGTGGACCATTTCATCACTGCAACCAAGATTCCTCCCTTTCAACTCGGTTGTTGGCCTGGAATCCACTAATGAAGACGGAGACAGAAATTCAATTCACATAGTGCCCTGCTTTAGGATCGACTATTATCACCTTTTTCTTATCCCCTTGACCATTCATTTGTTTTGGCTTTGGGTATTTGGGAATCTAATCTCTCATCATCTTAGTTGTGTTTCGGAAAGAATTTTTTTAGTGTGGCAGTGGGTATTTGGGAATCTAATTTCTCAATCATCTTGGTTGTATTTTGCATATGGGAAAGATTTTTTTGGTGTGTTGGATTTTGTGATCAATATTTTGAAGTAGAATCAATGAAAGGATTGTATTTTCTAGATTCAGTTTTACGTAGTCATTTAGAAGTGTTACAAAGAAATTTTTGTTATTTGAATTGAATCTTAGTTTTTTCCATATATCAAACATAGTCCATCTTTTAAAATAATCTTATACATTTATTTAATCTATAAATAGGCTATAAAATATTTGGCCCACTTCCTCATCTTGGATTTTTTTTTGAGTCTAAATAACCAACTTAAATAAATTATGACTTTTAATCTATAAACCATGATCTTGATACAACTCTCTCTCTCTCTCTCTCTCTCTCTCTCTCTCTCTCTCTCTATATATATATATATATATATATATATATATATATATATATATATCAATTTTTACAGTAGTTATGGATTTTGGTAAAAATTCTATAGAAAAATAATGCAAGTTTTGAAATTCTATTATAGTTCTAATAGTATAATCCTCTAACAATTTATTTGAATTGTATATAATAACACATTCTATACTTTAAGCTACGTATTATTTTCATTATCAAAGCTCTCAAAAATAAGTATAATAAGCTACAAAATAGCATCAATTGTTACCATAACCAATGTCTTTTTTAGGAAATTTGCACCTTGGAAGATATTTTATGCATTCTCTTCTCTTTTGCAGAAATCTCATTTTAATGATAGGTCATCGAGGTCCACTCACAATATAATTGTATACCAAAAAATTCATCCAAAGAAAGTAATCCTTATCCTTGCATCGCAAAATTAATGGCTTGTTCAAATCCCCTAGGAATTTACTCTTGGCAAATATTTTTGCCATTTTTTAACCATTTAGTTAGCTAAATTAAGGTAAAAAAGAACAACCATAAACATTAATGAAATTTTTGTGTTAACCCTATAATAGTGGCGAGTTTTTGTAAATTCCTCCTCCAAAAGCCATCACACTTCAAATAGAAACAAGTCAATTTAGGATTGTAACACCTCTATAACCCTAATGTTGTAAGGTGAGCATTATGACACTAACCCTACATTCATATGCTAATGAGATGATTCCATACGAGAATTGATTATTTATTACCAATGTTATATGTGTGTGTGTGTATATATGTATATGTGTATATGTATGTATGTATGTATATATAATAATGCATGTGTGTGTGTGTGTGTGTGTGTGTGTGTGTGTGTGTGTGTGTTACCCAAATTTCCCATCCTATCCAGTTTTGGCTACAAGTGGAGTAAATGAGGCTTCCACAAGGGTAGAGCCCAACTTGTATGGTTTCTGTCATGATTCTTGGTCTTTATCTTGTTCTCTACATATTTCTAGGTCTGGTTTTAGCCCTTATTCATGTCTTAAAAACCTAAACCCTAGTTCTTTGGTGGCCCAGTCTAATTCTTTGTTACTTTTCCATGCCACTTAAGTTCTTATTTGTCATGTGCTTTATTGCCTTGTCTCTTATATCCTAATCTTGCAATCATGACAAAATATTCTCTCATTTAGCGACTTGGCATGACACTTTATCTCTTAATATTGGAATAGAAAGGAATATGCTCTTAAGATTCAGAGATTTAGCGCAGGCCGTCAATTGAGTTTTGATCTTACGACTATCTGCTGATCTCGTAATAAAAGGGTTAAGTCATGAAAGATCTCGAGATTATGCCCAGGTCGTTGATTAGGAAAAGGATCTAGGGTTGGCGCTAGATCGCTAGACAAAGTCAAAGTTAGCTAAAACATATGGAGATTCAGCGCAGGCGGTTGTTCAGGTTCTATTCTTTCTTTGATCCGAGGGTTAGCACTAGGTCTCGCAATGTTTCAGACAAGTCATGGGAGTTCTCTAGATTCAGTGCAAATCATTGATCTTGTTCTGATCGTGTGATTGTCGCTAGATCTTAGAATAAACTCAAGGGTCAAGAAAGGATTCAATGAATCAGTTTATCTCCAAGTCTCCAGATAGACCCGAGTTAAGTTCAAGTCAAGAAAAGTTAAGATGGACTGACCAAGGTTAAATTGAGAACCGTCGATGCAAGTCTTGATCTTACGGTTGTCACTTAAATCTCGCAATATAACCAGAGTTAAAGCTAGTATCTAGGGACTTGGAGATATAAAGGATTTTAGGTACCTGAGGTTAAAGATGAGTCAGATGCAAGTTAGAGGCAAAGATCAAATGAGAGACAGATCCAAGGGTCGGTGTTAATCCTCAATGACCAAGATGCATGACATATACCTTTGAGGAATTGCACTTGCATGTCACGTGTCTATGGCAGGGCCGAGCTGAAGAGAGAAAGATAAAGGTAAGGATCGAGCAAGTCCAGTTTGATGGTGTGGATATCGTAAAGCCTTAAAGTAAAAGTGATCAAGATCTAGTATTTAAGGCATTGTGCTATGGTGACATCTGGCATTGATGATGTCATGGGTCCTGGGTTTACCAAGTAGTAATAAGTCATAACTTAAAAAAGATCCAATGACAGGCGTAAATTCTGAAAGACCAAGATGAAGTTGTTTATCCATTGAGGCAATGCACCCTATTGACACATGTCCAGATCAGATTTTAAGTCAACACCAAAGGTAAGATAAAGGTAAGAAAGTTTGTGAAGATCCGACGGTGGGCGCTATGGCTCAAAGGTAAAGATGAAGATGTATAGTATTTGAGGCATCACAGGTGCGTGTCGTGTGGCAGATCAGATGATGTGCTTGTGGGTAACTTAAAATAGATCGATGGTGCTATTTTAAAGTCGGTAAAGTTTCAAACCTAAGCTATTGATCGAGAATTCTGTGCCACCTGTGATTGTTTATATTCAAATTCAAATATTTAAATGCCATTCTCAGGGTTTTCATGGTAGTGGCGATGTGTTCCAAATTATAGAGAGGGTAGATGGATCGATCTGATATGTCTGCTCAAATTTATGGTGAAGTGGGATATTTTCAAGGCTAATCTAATCGACTGAGATATTTCCCAAATGCATTAATGGGTAGAAAATACTATTTTAGGGTTTCTACATTGTATAATGTATATCTATTGTAACCCTAATTCTGCCCTAATTTAATCGATGAATTGACTCCCAAGCCTGTGTGCTGGGGGAGCTTGTATATAAGTAGTTTTTTTGTTCTTTTTTAGGCAGGTTTAGATTATGCAAGAAGTTTTCTGTGACATTTTTTCTGTCCTTTAACTTTTCACGTGTCTGTAATTGTTAGTCTTCCAAGGCTTATGCATAAATTTTTATAGTATTTTTCCTACCCTCAGGTTCTCATGTGTTTTCAGCATTCTTTCTGAAGCACAATATACTGGCTGAGTATTGAATAAGTTGTGAGTTATCCTAAGTTTTTATTTCTTTTCTGCATCTTTGTGTACTATTGTGGATGATTTGATAAGGCTAATCTTGTAGATTTTGTTAATCCCTTGTTATCTTTGTCTCATTCCTCTACCTATTTGCTGGAGTGGATTTTTGTTTGTAGTTCATAGTCTGTGTCCTTGAATATCTTCTTTTCATTTTAGACCTCTCTATGAAACAATCTTTGCAAACCTATCTACGAAGTTATACTTGTCTTAATTCAGGAATTTCATGCTAGTTCTTGGTCATTATATTGTGATTCATGTCACTTTTAGTGCATCACCTTGTAGGTTAAAGTTTACTTTATTTCCCTTTCAGTTCTCCTTCTTCCCCTTTTCCTCCCAAGTTTACTTTTCATGTTTAAAGAGCAAAAAGTAGGTGATTATCCAAGAGGAACCGGCCTAGAATCTGGAGGTTTCACTTTAGTTAGCATAGGTCCAACAACCTGGAAGTGATTCCCATGTTATACCAGATCATTAGGCTCAAGCACTTAATAGGGTGTAAATTTGGTGTATAACAGTATGTATATATATGTGTGTGTGTGTGTGTGTGTGTAGATGTATATACATATACATATATACATACATAGAGACATATATATATATGTGTGTGTGTGTGTGTGTGTGTGTGTGTGTAAATTGTTAAATATATATGTTGTGCAGGTGTTTGGTGTTTTGGTTGATGCAGGAGTAGACACCTAAATTTAATCAGTAAATTCCTAATTAAATTTGTTTCTCTTCTAGGCATTATTAATTAAATAATAATAATTTTTTAGCTTATGTCTCCCTTCTAGTTAATTAATTTCTAAATAGCAACCCACAACTGTTTTATTAATCAAATAATTTTCTTCTATTAATTAAACAAATATTATTATTTGTCTTAATTAATTCATTTATCTCATTTTCCTCCATTTTGGATTAAATAAATCCTATTTTATCTATTTGAGAATGTGGCTCATAATTTTAACCCTTTCCTAACCTCACTC
The DNA here is from genome assembly GCA_018584345.1 of Thuja plicata. Taxonomy (NCBI): domain Eukaryota; kingdom Viridiplantae; phylum Streptophyta; class Pinopsida; order Cupressales; family Cupressaceae; genus Thuja; species Thuja plicata. The sequence goes on from MU225196.1 coordinate 733,337, forward strand.
CAACCACCTAACTCATTCTTCCAACTCAACCCAACCCACTTGCACTTACTAATCCTCACTTAATTAAATAAATACACTTACTTATTTAATCGAAACCTCCACTCACTCTCTCTCCTCCCATCACATCCTCCTAATAACCCCACTTTCCCACTAATCCTAGCCTAATCCTCTCTTAATCATTTGTACAATCCTAATAAAAAAGATAAGGAAACCAAAGTCAACCTCATGTCATGTCAACTCGAATCCCAACTCATTTCTGTTTGTCAACCTTAAATGCCCTCTTACATCCTCAACCTTATTTTTCCACTTTTTCCCCTCCAAAGAATATTTTATTCCTTCTTCCCACTTCTCCAAAATTCTTCCCACTTCCCAAAAGTGTCACACTCCTCCAAACCTAACCTTTGGTATTTGAGACAAGATGTGCCTTTTTGGCATATCTTCCCAACTCCCTATGTCCTCTCAACCCCTCACATGGTGACACTTATCACCATGCTATGGGTTAGAGAAAACACAATCCATGTGATTCCCTCCAAATGCATCCTAGCCCTTCCTCATCCTTCAATCCAAACCACCCATTTCCTCCTCTCTTTGCCTATAAATTGAGGGCCCCAATCCTTAATTTTCATCCACCTTTTATGGAAAGTTATCATGCCAGTTTGAGCCTTGAAATCCATTACCATTGTTAGAATGATTTAGAATAACTAAGAGGGGGCGGGGGGGGGGGGGGGGAATTAGTTATCCTCAGTTNGTGGGGGGTGAATTAGTTATCCTCAGTTCTAGATGTACTGATTGAAATTTCAAACACTTTCACCAACTTAGATCTACTCAAAAATCCACTTGGTCTCAATAACATATAGTCAATAACATAAACTTGCAGTTCACTATCCTAATGTAATCAACTTGTAGAATAACAGTACAACACATCAGATAACATTCGTACAAGTATGACACCAGGATTTAATGTGTAAACCCAATATGGGAAAAACCACCAATAACATGCTACCAATTTTCACTCTTCTAAAGTGAGCTCTGCGAGGAGCCAACCCTGTTAAAGGTTACAATACACATTGTTAAATGTGACCCTGTCAAAGGATTTAATCACCTTGTTAAAAGTAAGCCTTTTTAGAGGACTTAGATCATTCCATTAGAATGTCACCTTGATTAAAGGATTTACAATATGACTATTAGGTCAACGTTGTTAAAAGGATTTTGATTGATAGAATGGTTAGAAAGTAACAATAATGTGATCTGAAACATACAACTCACTTTTCAAATATAGATCCACTTTCGCTCAAATGCTAATTCACTGATTGGCCTCCATTGTCATCTTTATCTCTCATATCTATCACCACTATGCAGTCATGTACTTCTCTACTCTGACTTATTTTTCTTCTGCTTAGATTTTCCAATCAACAAAATCAACCTCTACATACCATAACCCGCAATTAGGTTAATCTTATACCTCTCTAATAGGGTATCTAGATCTTTTGTCACTTAATCATCACTGTAGATCTTAGGGTTTGGTCAGATCCAACTTCCAACATTTCATTTTCCATCTACCTTGTAGAATACATCCTAAAAATCCTTCTTGAACGCATACATAAAATTAGTTAAACAAATATTAAATGCTCATTTAATTCTCCACAATGATCACCCTTATCTTAAATACACTTCACATATCCCAAGAAATCAACTATGTCAGATGGGATCTCAAATCTTCCTCAAAATGTTAAAATACTGACACTCAGTCATCATCGTGTTCTTCTGCTCGGTCATCACTATATAACTTGGTAATTTACTAACGCTCGGTAAATACTGATGCTCGGTCAACACTATATTTTCTCGGCATGTACTGACACTTGGTCGACACTCACATCACTCGACACATACATAAGTTCCTTAATCTTATTCTCTATTACTCAATCAAGAATAAACTTTTAGTCTTCCAAAATTCACTTGGTTTTAAAGATAAACAACATATTACCTTACCAACATGAAATCTCATCAAGTACCCATTGTAGCTTCTCATAACTCAACCATTTCACTAGGTCTTCTTGTTATCTCTTATTTTCAAATCTTCTTCATCAATAAATTGATGTGGCACTTTACAAGATAGCAACTGCCTTACCAGTTAAGGTTTGACATCAATGGCAATATAACAACTATTTCATTGTAGCTTCCAACAATCTCCCTCTTTGGCATTAATGAAAAACACAACATACAAACAACACATGCAAGGTTTCCAAACAATCCAAAAAGTATGTTCTGTAAATAGATTTTTCATTAATGTCCTTAGCTTCATTCAGATTTTCTCCAATACAAATATTTTCTCCCTCTTGGATAGATTTCTCTCTGTAGCTTATCTCCCTCTGTGTCTTTTCACTGAATATCTCCCTTATTGTCTTCATGTCTTATTCTCCCTCTTTAACTTATAGTCTCATCTCCCTCTTTGACAAAAATGCCAAAGACATACATCTTCACCATGCAGATATCTCTGTGTCAACTTTCTAATTTCTATGCCCCCTTTGTCATCTTTCTTATGACTAATCAACATCTTGTGCGTTACTCTTCACAGCTTTAGGCAACTCCTAAAGTGTAACCACCTTTGCATCAATTTGTCAGATATTATGTATAATAAATTTGATGCAATCAATCCTTGTGATCCTAGTTAGCCTTAGATAGGGGAATAACCCCTAATTTACCTCTCAGATACTCGTGAGCATCCTTAGCTAATGCCTTAGTAAATATATCTGCTAACTGTTCCTTTGTATTCACATATTCCAGTCTCACTTCTTTATCTTGTACTAACTCTCTCAAGTAATGATACTTGATAGAAATATGCCTTGTCTTTGTGTGCATCACAAGGTTCTTTGATATATTAATAGCATTTGTGTGATCACAGAAAATAAAAACCGGTTAATTGATCTCTTCCTTCATTTCTTTCAATAATTTCTTGATCCACACTATGTTTGAACAGTTTTAACTGTTGCTGCAACATATTCAGCTTTTGTTGTAGATTGAGAAATACAGTTCTATTTCTTTCTTGTCCAAGATACTAATATCTTTCCTAGAAATAATGCACCACCACTTTTACTCTTTTTGTCATCAACATTACCTACCCAATCCACATTTGTATAAACTTTCAGTTCAAACTTCTCATTCTTCTTATAATATAGTCCATAGTCCTCTGTTCCCTTCAAATATCACAGTATCCTTTTCACTACCATCAGATGACTATCCTTAGGATTTTCAAAAAAGCTTCCAAAAATCCCAAGTGCTAATGCAATATATGGTCTAGAATGAACACCATATTGTAGCTTCCCAATCATTGACCTATACAAGGTTTAATTGACTTCAATTGTTTCATCAGTCTTTGATAGTTTTTGTCCAGTAGCCATAGGTGTACTTATAGGTCTGGAGTCCTCCATGCCAAAGGTTTTCAATATCTCCTTGATATACTTAGATTGAGTAATGCAGATACCTTTCTTCATTTGATATACTTGCAAACCAACAAAAAATTTGATCTCTCCAAACATAGACATTTCAAATTCAGTTTCCATCTCATTTGAAAATGTTTGGCGTAAAGCATCTTGTTCTCCAAATATGATATCATCAGCAAATATTTCAGCTAACAATATCCCTTTACCTTTTTCAGACTTTAAGTACAGATTACTGTTGTAATTTTTCCTTGTAAAACCAATTTTGACTAAGTAATTGTGTAATCTCTCATTCCATGCTCTGGGGGTTGCTTCAATCCATACAACGCCTTATATAGATTGAAAACATATTATTCTTTCTTGAATCAACAAATCCTTCAGCTTGTTCAATTTATATCTCTTCTTCTAGTATTCCATTCAAAAGTGTTGATTTGACATCCATTTGATATACTTTGAGTCCTTTGTAAGTTGCATAAGCGAGTAATGTTCTAACTCCTTCCAATCTAGCAACTAGGGAAAATGTCTCACCATAGTCAATACCTTCTTCTTGTGCATATCCTTTGCATATCAGTCTATCCTTGATCCTTATGAATTCTCCATGTTCATTGAACTTATTTCTAAATACCCACTTGGTTCCAATAACATTCTTGTCCTTTGGTCTAGGTACTAGTGTTCAGGTTTTGTTCTTCTCAATTTGCTCAATTTCTTCATTCATGGCCTGTATCCAATCTTCATTATGCAAAGAATCTTTCACTAATTTGGGCTCAAATTCACATAGTAAACATGTCTTATTTTTCAATTTTCTTCTCATCATGACCTCTGAATCTTTTTCTCCAATGATTTGATCTGGTTTATGATGTCTTCTTAGATATTTAGCTAGTGTAGGCTCTGGTATCCTTTCTTCTTGCTGCTCTTCTTCAGATTCATCATGCAAATTCATTTTAGGTTCATTTTGTGTCTCTTCTTCCTCCTTATATTTCTCAACAATACTCGACAACTTCTTTCTATGACTCGACATTTTCTTGCTATTTCTCGGAAGCACCAATCTATTGATCGGTAGCTTCTTTCTTTGGTTCAGGTAAACTCCTAGGCTATCCTTCATTCATGTAAATGAAAGATCTGTAATCTTCAGGTTCTTGCTTGCATTCAACTTCATTCTTTTATGCATATTCATCAATTATAATATTTTCACTTTCCACAACTTTGTTAGTGTTAGAATTCAAACACTTATACGCTTTGCTCTTAGTGGAATAACCTAGGAATATACCTTCATCACTTTTAGCATTAAGTTTTCCATTTCTATTTTCCTTCAGTATATAACATTTTATTGCAAAAACTTTGAAGTATTTTACATTAGGTGCATAACCATACCATAAATCATAAGGTGTAGTAACAGTACCTTTCTTGACTTATACTCGATTCAAGGTATAGACCTCTATACTTACAACTTCTCTCCAGTACTTTTGTGCAACATTATTCTCTATCATCAGTGTTCTAGCACAAGCCATTATTGATCTATTTCTTCTCTCGGCTATGCCATTCTGTGGGGGATTCCTTAGAGAAGACATCTGTCTTTTAATTCCTTTATCATTACAAAATAAGTTGAACTAATTAGATATGAAATCTCCTCCTTTGTCAGATCTCAGACATCTCAAGCTCTTACCTATCTCTTTTTCAACTTTTTCTAAATACCACTTGAACGACTTAAAAGCATCATATTTTTGTTTGATAAATATCACAATATTCTAGAGTAATCATCAACAAACGATATGAAATATTTATCACCATAGTAGCTTTGCACACCAATAGGTCCACAAAGGCCAGTATGAACCAATTCCAAAACATCATCTGAAGTATAGGTTTTGCTCTTGAAACTAGACTTTTTCATTTTGCCCAAGTGACATTGCTTACACAAAAAATTATTAGGTTTCTTCAATCTTGGTAAGCCTCTTACTCTTTTCACCTTACTAATGTTTACCAAATTGTCAAAGTTCACATGACACAACCTCTTATGCCATAACCATACATCATCATATTGTGCAATAAAACATGTCTCATCAGATAGATCAAGATAGAATGAATTACCTCTTGTCTGTTCTCTACTTCCAATTAGTTCACCAGTAGTATCAAAGATTTTAGCCTTTCTGTGATGGAATTCAACTCGGTATCCAGAAGTGTTCAACTGAGCAACACTCAACAACTTATATTTAAGTACTTCAACCCAATAAGAATTATCACATGTGATCTTATCAGTTATTTTTATTGATCCTTTTCCTTTCACAAGACATGGTTTTGTTGGAAAGTTGACTCCTAGAGGACATATAACTATTTTTGTGTTGTCATTATGGAAACAAAGTCATATTAAGTTTCTGTCATGAAAGATAAAATGACTAAGTATGGAAAACATGATAGATAGAGATATACAGAGATCAGCACATCAACGCATGTGTTAGACATCGAATCAGAGTATGCACGTTTAGATATATGTTCTATGTGATGTCTACATACTAAGTCTAGACACACATGGTACAACATGATAGTATGGAGAAGTTACAGACAGATTAGTACACCAACAGTCCAGAAGACAAAGCATGGAAGCCGACTAGTGTTTTGATCAGCGTGAATTATTTTGTTATTTAACGGCCAAGCACCTTTGATTATATGTTTGTAATGATGTAATTAGTATTGTTGTAAACATGCTTAAGCCAACTTTCTCAGAAGTGTTGTGTATTATGTTTTAGGGGCGACCATAAGTCTTGTTTTGGGTCGCGTCTATTCGGGTATGAACATATAAGTATGTAATGTAAAGTTATGTTACGTGTGTTGAATAAGATGTATGAAAAAGATATAGAAGAGTAGTATGATGAAGTCAGTATGAGATAAAGCTCTTTAAGAGAGTAAGAGCATTCACGCATACACGAAACTGCTCAAACAACAGTGTCATCACAGTAGTTCACTTTTGATATAGTGTATATCAACTATCAGAAGGTTGTAGCCTTCATCTTATTGGGTAGTGAGGCTAGGCAGTGAGCCATATACCTTTAACAAGGTTTTGTAAAAGACTCCTAACAGGGTCAGACCTTTAACAAGGTCATTGTACTTGCATGGTAAAGACTGCTTCTAACAGGGCAAAGGAACTTTAATAGGTTCATTATACTAGTACAATATTTGTGGGTACTAATTCCCACCGGGGTTTTCCTCTGATCAAGGTTTCCCCGTAATCATATTATGTGTTATGAGTTCTTATGTTAAGCTTCATTAAATGTATGTTTGATTTATGTTTAAGTTGCTAAAAAGTAATAAATAGACAGACACTGATTCACCCCCCCCCTCAGTGTTTCTAAAAATTGGTATCAGAGCTCTGGTCCTCTGAAAGAAAGTTTAACCACTTGAGGAGATCATGGACTCAGTAGAAGCAAAACATCTGAAAAAGAATCTTGAAGCAACTCTTGAAGATCTTGACAGATTTGAAAAATAAAATGAAGAACTTAGACTAAAATTTGATGGCTCACAAATGCTTATCAAGAAATTGAGAAAAGATTTGAAATATTGTTCTACAAGTGATTTAGGGAAAATAGTCAAAAAACTCAATGAAGAGAATATGTCTCTGAAAGATAAAATTGAAATCTGGATGAACAGCTAACAGACAGTCAAATTGCTATTGAAGAAAAGATCAAAGAAAGTAAACAAATAGAAGATGAACTATTGAAAGCAAACATGAAAGTCTTGGAATTAGAGAACGTAAAGAAGATGGAATCTAAATTAAGAGAAGCAAAGGATAAGATTGATAAACTCCACACAAGTTCTGATTCACTTCAATCTTAGCTTAATGCACAAAAGAAAAAAGGCGACACTACTGGTCTTGGATATAGTGTAGCACAAATTGAAATTAATTCATTGCAAGAAAGAAAGAAAGCTCATGAAGCATCTTCAGAAGCAAAGAAAGTTGAAAATGTTGCAGAGATTAAAATAGATCCACCTAAAGGGGAAATCAACCAAGTCAACAGAACTTGTTATGCATGTAACAACCATGGTCATTTGGCAAGAGATTACAAAGAGGTAAGACCTTTCAATGGTTATTGTTACTCCTATAATAAGTTTGGTCACATGGCTATACATTGCAGAATAAATCAAAGAAATCAGTCACAACAGAATCAAAGAAGAATGAATCAAAACAATCAGAGAAATCAACCTCAAAGAAATTTGTAGAACACTACATGTCAGATATGTAACTACAATGGACACACAGAAAAGCAGTGCAACATGATGAACAAGAACATCAGACCTCCTATCATTTTTCAGACATGTGGAAAGGCTGGACACATCTCAAGGTTTTGTAGATCTAGAGCTCAAAAGCAAGAGGATACTAAGAAATCACTATTTGAAGAAGAAGGAGAAGTCAAGTTTGGTCAAGCAAAAGAAGATTCAAGAAAAATTTGAGTTGAAGTAAAGAAGGAAAATAATGTTGACAAAGTAGTTGATGCATCCACAGTGGATGCACCCTCTACTTCTACTTGAATAGTCCTTCTTGGTCTTAGGGGGAGATATTCTAGCTCGGGACCCCTGCATGGCTGGTATACTCACCTCCGAGTATGCACCTATGGATTCATGATTATGAGCACATGATATTACAGTATGCATGCATGCATTGTCTCAAATGCATCGTGATCAAGGTTGCAAATTCTCTGAGTAATTTGCGTACGGTTGCAAACATTAAATGTAGTATCTTTTATAAAAGAATGTAAATGTTCGATCTTCTTCACACTTGCATTCGAGATCACAGAATTTGGAGAGCACTGGAGCACTGAGCATCAAAGCATAGAAGCATAACAGATTTGGCAGCTAAGCAAATGGATAAGAAGTTGAAACGGAACCCTAGCAGTTGCGCTGTTTTGAAATTTTGTGAAACCCTACTTAATCAAGTTCCAAGTAAGTATGGAAACCCCAGTTGTTTTTAACATTGCTGAGAGGAAGAGATTTGTTTTTAAGAAGCATCCACTCAAGTCAATTCTAGATGATGTTGAAGGAGCATTCTCCAAAACCCCACTCGGAGTTGTGCATGTGGAAGATATCCACGCATACATTTACTGTAAGAAGGAAACAGTAGGAGATATTAGCATAGCCACTCATATGGGATCTATGATGAAACCAGACTACACATTCAAGGATGAGTTTGTGCACTTGATTGATAACCCTATCTTCGAATACTCTAATGCACATGAGTTTGATGAGCCAGAATGGGTGAAGATTTTACTAAGAAGAATACATGATGACCTTTACTAGATTAGTGAGGTTCCTGTTCGCATCACTATAGACCTAATCCATGAATTAACTGGACTTCCTAAAACTAGACTAGTTCTTCCTACTGGTAAGGATGTCAAGACGCAAGTTGAACAAGTTTGCTTATCTAGAAGTGATAAGCGCGGGATGACAGTTGACCCTATCAAGGAAGATGACCAAAGATCCTAATGAGCCAAGGTGGGGCACTTATAGAGAGAAGACTAATGAATTTGATACTATCTTACACAGTGCTGATAACAAAAGGAAGGCATCCAGAATTACATCTAGCATTCTAAAAATTCATGGGGTCACACAAGAAGGTTTAGACAAAGCAAAAGAAGCCAAGATCGTAAAAGAACTTGAGAAAGTTCATGCACAAGTAAAAATTGAGAAGACTGATGACATTTAGAAGAAGAAGAAGAAGAAAAATAATGAGGAGAGCACCTATGCACCCTCTACCACTATTGAACTAGACTCATCTCCACCTTCTGTACCAAGCAAGAAACCTAGAGGAAGGAAACAAGCGCCTACAAGTCATCCATCCTCAAGGACTACACGGAGCATAGTATGAAGTACTCAAGCTCCTCCTGAAGTAGGTTTCAGACCTATTCTAAATGTCTTAAGGAATAGTATTGTGAATGAAGGCAGACTAGATACAATTGCTAAAGTGTATGACAAGTATCAAGAGATTGATAAGACTGAGACACACTCTATGATCATATCTCATATGATCAAGTTTAATAATTCAATTCTTGAACTCAAAATAGTGATACCAGATAAGTTATGGAACATATTGGAGATCATGAAGAGACATGAAATTGAGGAAGACATGAGGATAAGAGAAGGCAATTCTATTAGATCTAGTGAAGCCTCATCTCAGAAGTAAGACAAGGACTCTTTAGATTATGAACAAAGAGTATGAGCAGATAGGAAAAGAAACTAAAAAGGCATTTGCACAAGTGTTTATGGATAGACACATGTATCCATCAATGGAACCTACTACAAAGGTAACTCCAACTCCTCCCAAACAGGTTACATAACCAGTGATTTAGATAGCACCTATAATAGGTCCATAGGTTTCAACGCCCCTAGTGACAATAACTTCTGATACAACAAAAGAATCAAAAGATACTATAGTGGTTGATAATATCAAGATATCCATGATAGCATCTGACAAAGACATGGACAAAGTTGATAAAGCATATGTAAGCACTGAAGAGATGTGCACTGATGATACATCTATACAACAAGATGAAGTTCCCTCCAATGATCCAATTGACTTGAATGAGGAAAAAGGTACTCAAGATAATGAGACACCAATCAAAGAGATACCAGTAAAGAGTGAATGCATGGATACCAGTCAGAATACTATATTCTCACCATCCACTCAACCATCTACTTCATTGTTGTCAAGGT
>MU225196.1:753662-770153 GCA_018584345.1 Thuja plicata
ATTGTATCATCAAGGTCTATGACATGTGCCTCTTCAAGATGGTCCATGGAAGAAGGATCAAAATCCTCTCCATCAGAGTCCTCTAAGATTTCTATGGGAAAGAAAGCATGTGGATTAAACACTAAGTCATAATATCCCACCCATGAAGGTATCCAAGGTTCACCTACCCATTGAGTGTAAAGAGGTATTTGTTCTACATTGAATTGTTGAGGTTCACTTGATATTTGAGTTGAATTCAAACTTTGAGTCACATGTCCTTGACTCCCAAATTTAGGAGTTGCATAAGTGTGAATGGTATCAACCTCTATGTCATGAAAAGATTCTTCAGACAAGGAATCCCACTCATAATCCCTAGAATCATCTTCACTTTCATAGCCTACCATATGGATATGTGCACCAAAATCATGCATGAGACTTGAACTTTCTCCTTTATGTTGAAAACCTATGCCAACTTTCTCTTCTTTATCTCTCCAAACTGGTTCAATAGGTTCTAACAACCCTCTATGTCAAACTCCTAAGGGTCCTCTTCCCTTATACCCCATTTTCTTCATGATATCAAATCCTTTTCCATATTGATCAGTTGGGATGTTGATATGTTGCACCCTTTCATTGGAATTAGCTGAATTATCGTCCTCTTTATAAAGCCATTGTAATACCTCATTATCTTCTTTTTCCATTTCGTGTTTGTCACATTCTCTCACAAAATGGGAATTGTATTTATGAGGTTGATGATCTTTGGATGGATTCCCATGTGTCCTTGGATATGTGGGTAAATCAAATAGGGAAACAGAATATTCCCCTACCCCTTTTGAGTTAATTTTGCATTATTTCTCAAATTGGTTCATCAGATCACTCATCTTTTCATAATGATCTTTCTTAGTTTGTTCCCTTTCCTCCTTAGTGGGTTTTGAAGTTTCCTTTCTCAATGTTGAAGTCTGAACTTAATTATCATTTGAATTTGAACCCTCATAACTCATCTTTTCTTTTCCCTTAGTTGATGTAGTTGAGTTATTTTGAATAGGGTTAGAAGTCAATGTAACATTTGATGTTGGTTTTGGACTTTCCTCCTTGGCTTCTTCCATGGTAATATCAGGGATGAATCCTTCCCTATTATGAGGAATATACAATTCATGACTTGGATTTAAAGCATTGCAATATTGGAAATGGTTTGAATCTCCTCCAATCGTGATCTCTTCCCCCATGTATGGAAACTTTATGCATTGGTGATATGTAGAAGTTACCGCTTGCATTTCTTGTATCCATGGCCTCCCTAGTAAGATCTCGTAGGTCAATTTCATATCAAGGACCTGACATATGGTATCCTTTTTTATAGGTCCCACTTGAATTGGTAGAATGATCATACCCTTTGAAGATCTTTCCTCCTCATCATAAGCCTTAATAGTGATTTTCTTTTTAGGGTCAATGGAAGACTCGGTTAACCCTAATGACTTGACAAGGTTTAAAGTGAAAATATTAAGACCAGCTCCACCATCTATGAGAACTCACTTGACCCTATGTCTTTGGATTAATACCTCTATATGCAAGGGTAAGTTTTGAGGATGTGTGATAGACATGTCGTCTTTCTCTAAAAAGGAAAGACAATGAGGGGCTATGAGATGTCCTACCATGTTCTTCAATTTGTCTTCCTCCAAGTTTATAGGAACAGTGGTCTCAACCAAGGCTTTTTCTAGGATCTCTTTGTGATTAGAAGATAATTTCAACAACTCCAAAATTGATATTTGTGCTGGAGTCTTTTGTAATTGATCTACCAAACTATAAGGCTTTGTTGTGGGTTGTGTTTGTTTAGCCAAAATAGTTGGTGTTTTAGGGCCAATAGTAATAGGAGTACCCTCTTGTACGGTAACCTTTGAGGCTTGCCCCCTTGTGATGGCATTAACAGACTCTTGAATAGGTTGATCTTTGATCACAACAACATTGATAGTATTGTCATAAGTATGAGCAAATTTAACATTATGATTGCCTCTTGCATTATTCGCACTATTTCCTCCATTGTTTGAGTTGGAAGATTCTCATTTTTCATGTTTATAGAAAGGAGTCTTAAAGGCTGTGTGATCTTCATTAGTTTGAGGGCCTTATACTTTTATCACACCTTTGTCTATGAGATCTTGTACCACATGTCTGAGATGCATGCAATCATTTGTCTTATGTCCCTGGTTTCTTTGGTACTCACAATGGTTATTTTCACTCCACCAATTTGGCTTGATTTGAGGTTCATATAGTTGAGCCTTTGGTAAGTCAATAAGTTTATTTGCAATAAGTGTTCTTAATGCATTCTCCAATGGATCACCCAAATTAGTGAATGTCCTTTTGGGTGTAGGTGCAAAGAAAGGTTTAGGCTTGTAAGTCCCTTGATTATTCCCCAAGTTGTTATTAGTGTTGTTGTTGTTAAAGGGCACTTTAGGTGCTTGATTCACATTATTGGCTTGAACTGATTTTTGAGTGAGATTGAAAGGGGTAGGCTTTAAAGTGTTAGCCTCTATCACTCCATCATTAACCACTCCTTTATTGTTGTTATTCTTCATCCAAAATTGGTTGTTGTTAGGGGAATTGCAATTTTGATTAGTGTTGGAGGTATTGTTGTTGTTGGTATTCTTCTTATCCTTGTAAAGTTTAATTTCTCCACTTTTTATCAATACCTCTTCCGTTGTCACCCCATTCTCAATTAGGTCTTGGAATGACCTAGGACATTGTAGCCTTAATTGATAGTTCATTTCATGATTCAAGCTATTTACAAAAATATCCATCTTCTCCTTTTCGAGTACACTTCGAGGGTATCTAGAAAATACAACTCTCCATCGTTGTAGGAAAAGTAGGAATCCCTCTCCTCTTTTTTTGGTGTTACATAAATTAAGCATTGTAACCTCATGTTTGATGTTATAGGAATAATGAGTTACAAATTTAGAGGCCAATTCTTCAAAGGTTCAAATGCTGGAGGGTAACTTTGAAAACCACTCCATTTCCATACCTCCCAAACTTCTAGGGAATAACCTCATTAAGTAAGTTGTGTCATGCATGATCTCTAGACTTAAGGCACAAAATTACCTTAAGTGATCTTGAGGATCAGTTGTTCCTTCATATTTATCATATTTAGGAAAGATAGCATTTGTTGGAAATGTAACCATGATTAAAGACTTATCAAATGGAAATGGACACAAAGCTTCATAGAAAAGGGTTTAGGAGCCCCACTTTGTTTTATCATGTCCAATTGCATTTGGAAAATTTGGAATTGTTTGTTCATGATGTCGATGGGATTAGCCTCTGCTTCCTCTTGTTTAAGTTTGTTGACATCATAATCATATGGAAGTTTGAGACCTGTTTGTGCTAGGTCTAAAAAGTACTTTTCCTTGTGTTTTTCCAACACTTTTTCCATAAGTTTCATGAAGAAAGGACTTTGTATAGCTTCATTAACCTTTTCATCAGTTAACTCCTCATCATTAGGGTCAATGTTTCCCCCATTGTTATTATTGTTCGAACCTTGATTGTTAGGGTCATTGTTTTCTCCTCCATTGTTGTTTTTATTGGATCCTTGGTTGTTAGGATCAACATTTCCCCCTCCGTTGTTGTTCATAGCCTTGTTTACATGGTTGATTTGATCAGGATCTATATGGCCAAATGGGAAAGACATTGTTGGTTCTATTTCCCTGATGGGTTCTTGTAAGGGTCTTGAAGAACTAAAAGGATCACCCGAAAAAGGACACTCTTGCCTTAGATAAGATCCATCTGGTTGTAGGGTAGCCTTAATGTAATGAGATTGTGTGAAAACCTGCATTAACATAGATCAAATAAAGAGCCCAGGCTTTTATCTCATTTAAGTGATCAATCCATGGATGATTTTGCAAAATGTCCAATAATGGTAGATTCTGATCCAGTTGAGTATACATAGAGGTAAAACGTCCAAAAGGGTATCCAAAAATGGAATTTTCGTATTTTCAAACCCTCAGTATATATCCACTATTTGTCCTTCTTTGTTTCTGGGCAGCTCTTGCCTGTGTGTAGGTGGATTTTAATTGTTAATACGCGGTCACTGGAATTCTTGTATGCGGCACTCTGTAGTTAGCAGGTGGTGTTTTCTTGTTGATAGGTGGTTTTAGACTATTGACACGTGACACTTTCCTGTGGCTTATGTGGTTGTTGAATGTTTACAGGCGACATTTTAAAATTTTTAAGCGGTCCAAGATTGTTTGTACGCGGTTTTGAATTGTTGGTACGCGGCTCTTTGTTGATCAAAGTTGAAATTGTCAATTTTTTTGTTATTTTCTAGATTTTTATATTTTAAAGGCTTTGATCAGATCTGTCAAAAAAGAATCTTGCATGAAAATATAGTACAAGCTCAACACACACATCAAAATTGTACCATATCCCTAAAACAACACTAAAAGTGTATGTTCTCGGATGTTTTTACGGGCATGCACAAGAATTTCTTCTAAAAAATCTACCTTAAAGTCAAAAAAATTTGGCTTTTAACAATGGCTCTAAAAAGGTAGGTTTTCTATTTTATCAAGGTTTTAGATCACTTCCGTTCTAAATCTTGCCAAGATTCTTTATCCCCTTGCGGGCTTCCCACACGCACGAAAGTATGATTTTGCGCAATCCCGAAGGACTACTCGAGGAAGTGAGGATTACTTGCACAAGGCTTAGTCACTTTATGATTAAGGTAAAGTGTATTTATTTATAGTGGGTTGGATGACATCACAGTAAAAGAGAATACCTCCCACTTTGAGTCACTCTCTCTCACCGTCCTCGTAAGGCAAATCTCAGGAGGCAGGCCCTTTAAAGCTCTATTCTATCTAGCATGTATATGGAAAGAAAGAATTGAACTTAGTCCAACAAGTTTGGGAATTTGATTCACTCAAAGAGTGAAGAGCATATCCCTATTGTCTTCCTTTGTTCCAAACACCTCAAGAAAAAATTGTTCGTTTTCAACCTCTTGACAAGGAGGTTCTTAAAATTGAGATGTGTGGTTCAATTCCTTACCCTTTTCTTTGCACTAAATTGACTTTTCACGTTTGGCATTATGATTCACTTCGAAAAGTGAAGAGCATATGCCTAATGCTTGTTCAATTTAAACAAATAGAAGGATTTTCCTAATTATACTAGATTTAAATGAAATGCCTCAATTTAATCAATGCAATCTTGATAAGATAAATACCTCATTTTTTGAAGCTAGCAAAGGCTATGTGCATTTTTGATTGATTTGTGCTTATTTTCAACTCACCTAGTGGCGATCGTTCCCACTCCGGCTCCTCCAACAAGTTAGTCAACACAATCGAAACAAAGTGAAGAAAAACTTGGAAATCTCAAGAGATAAAACACTCTTAAGCTCTCTTAATCAAATTTGGTCAAATCAAAGCTTCAAGAACTTAGAATGAAAATCTATTCAAAGAGTAGGAAATTTTTCTTTATAAGCAAAAAAAACTTTAATGTAATGATCATAAAGGTGTTCTTTTTCAAATAAACTCTCTAAAATATTAGAGGCATGTACTTGCTTATCATATTTAGCCTTAATCCTTACCTCTTTGCTAGACCTTGTGATTCGTTTCTCTGGTTTCTGCACTTTCGGGTATTTTTCATCTGCAGCAAAGAAAAACACAAAGATTCAAAACAGTGAGTAGACCATTAAAAACTTGATTTAAAGAAGAAAGACCTATGCAACATTTAACAACTAATAAGTGACATTTAACTGTTACTATGCGTAAATGAAAACTTTGAAATCGGCTTTTAAATCTTAATAGGCGGCCCTAGAAATTCCATAGGCGGCCAAATAAAAATGACAGGCGGCTCAGAACGTAAAAAATGCATTCAAATGTTGCTGGAATGCAGCTCTTGGAAGTTCATAGGTGGCACACTTTATCTCACAGGCGGCCCACTTTATCTCACAGGCGGCTTAAGAAAGAAAGACGGAGATGAAAGAAACTCTGTACGCGGCACTTTACTTTCCACAAGCGGCTCTGAATAGTTCGTAGGTGGCTCTTGTCCTATTTTCCTGCAAAATAACACAAAGAATAATGCAAAACACACAAAATATCAAGATAAAAATGATAGAAATGAGGCCTAAAGCTCCACAGTGGGCGCCATTTGTGTGTGTAAGATTACACCTTCATGAAATTAGGATTAGTAACAACAACTCTATGGAAAGAAAATGCTATTTAATCTAAGAATTGAAGTTAAACCCATGACATCTCATGGTTCTTTATCTAAGCTTTGTTAAGAGAGCTCTTAGTCTTAATCTCTCTCAAGGACAATCCTAGAACGAGAAGAAAATAATAAACATGCTCTAATCTAGCTCAAATTCTCCATGATATGCTTTGAAATCAACAAATGCTTCTAAAAATGATACTCTAAATGCTATGGAAATGCTGAAATATTATCAAAAGCTCTCAAATGCTCTCCAAATGCCTATAATAAGGATGCTTCTCTCTTGAAATTCTTGGATCTCAAACACAAAGAAAATGGCTTGTATTTATAGCAATTTCCCAAGGGTAGGGGGTAGAGTGAGTTGATCATCATCAAGCCTTGGTTGAGTAAAATGCTTTGAGGTGCTTTCAAATGGAGGGAAAATTGAGTGGTTTTCCTCAAAGAAATTAGGAATTATATAATTCAATCATTTAATTAATTTATCCATGTAAGGGTGAATGGGTTGGGTTTGATTTTTTTGATTTAAACTATACAATTAATTGATTAAAATCAATTGCATAATTTTGATTAATCCCTTTTAGGCTTGAATTTAATTATTTGATTTCATGATTATTTAATCATTTGATTTAATTTGATTTTTTTCCACTTTTCTTGATAAATGTCCATTTGATTTTGATCCATTTTAATGCATTTTGATGAGATTTGGGGCAATTGGCTGAGATTTACAAATTTGAATGTTTAAGATACACCTGGTCAAATTTTTGTGTTTACAATACTGATGCTCAGTCGACACTATATTTTCTCAGCATGTATTGATGCTTGGTTGATACTCGCATCACTCAGCACTTACAATGGTTCCTTAATCTTCTGCCCTGTTACTCGGTCAAGACTAAAATTTTAGTTTTCCAAACTTCACTTGGTGTTAAAGATAAACAACATATTACCTTACCAACATGCAATCTCATCAAGTACCCATTGTAGCTTCTCATAACTCAACCATTTCACCAGGTCTTCTTGTTATCTCTTCTTTTCAAATCTTCTTCATCAATCAATTGATATGGCACTTTACAAGGTAGCAACTGTTTTACCAATTAAGGTTTGACATCAATGATAATATAACAATTGTTTCAATTGTAGATTCCAACAACCATAACACCATAATGCCAAAATCTCTACATACCTTTGAAGTTTGAGAAATCTCATTGAGCACACATCAACTCTTTTGGACACCATCTACACATCAAATGGAGCTTCTTGGGGTGCATACGGTTTGTATTTCTTGTGTGTTTATTTTTTTTATTTTTGTCTAATCTTAAGTGTTGATTTGATTTAGTTGTTTGAATTTTCTTATTTCGTTATTTGCATTCCTCTTAACACTACTTCACCTCATGCATGTTTGGCACACCTAGTGGTATCTACTTCACGATTCATTCCTTTTCATCATTGTGTGCAAACTAACCAAGCCACTAAAGTTTTTTTGTTTCTATATAAAGTGTGTATTTTGCAAGAACTTTCATTTTTTTAGGTCATAATCAGTAGGAGTGAAGAAACACGTTTTCAGTGGTGGTCTCAAAAATTGCATAGCACCAAAAATAAGAGTCAACAGGAACACAAATCATTCGATGAGAACACAGGTAGAATCGGAGGGAACGCGAACCCGCCGACTCAACCTCTATTGGATTCCCCTTTCTATTTTCCTTCTACTTTCTTTCTTCTACCCTTTCTATCACAGTCTCATAGGAAGGTTGTCTAAAATAGAAGGAACACAAATTTCTAAGCCATAAGGCGTTAAAGGTAAAATTCAAAAAACTCCTCTTTGTTTCTGCTCTCTGTCAAATTTAACGGTAGTCGGGAACGCAGTCCACTTTAGCGGGAACACTATCAACTTGGCGGAACACATATTTGTAAGTAAGGTAATATGTTCCTTGTTTGTCTATTAATCTTGTTTTGTCTTCCAGTTTTATTCTAGCAATCCTGCGGGAATGAAGGTTCATTATACGTAAATGCTGGCAACAAAGTTCTTCTTTCTGTGTCTACGTAGATTTGACGAGAACATGGACAGGATCGGAAGCATTTTTTCTTAACATTTTAACTTAACATTTATTTAAACTTCAGATTTGGTGGAATAAAATAGATAATGTATGGTTAAAAAACACCTTATGATTTCATTTAGTGCTATAAAATGAACAAAAGACTAAAATTGAATAAGGTAGTTTTCACAATTCACTTTGGTGTTTTAAAATTGAACAAGGCAAACAAGACTTTGAATTTGGTTAATAAAAGGAATACGCATGCTTGTTAATTTTTCGTAACTTTTTAGAACACATGGTCTTACGTAATTTTTGAATTAACACCATGTTTTCCATTGTCTTGTGTGCTTGCACATTCTATATCAGACCCACCTACAACACACACTACCCTCTCTCCTTGCTTTCATGGTATTGGGTGCAAGAGAAAGTGTTGATAACACTCGCCTTTTTCCTTTTCTAGAGAGGCATGTTTGGGAGGGAAATGATCACCGACTAGAGGACGGCCTCAAACTAGCAAATACTATGTCTAGTATATAAATAAGACTGAGAAAAATCTATCCTTATTCTTCCAATCTTGGGTGAGGTGTGTCTCACAAGAGACTTGAGTGTCTGACATGCATACAAACAGATTGGGAGGACAAACAGACTGGGAGGATGTCAATGATATTAATAAACACCTTTTAAGTTAGAAACCACCTTTTTAGCCTTGGTATATCAGTTGTAGTGAAAAGGGATTGGGTAGTCCCTTGAAGTTACTCACCATATATATTTCCCTGGATGTGAGGCATGAGGTTTTTGGATTTCATAAACAAAAATTGGGCAAGCCCATGCAAGGGGATCCCTTATTCACACACTACTTGAAAGCATGCTGAAGTGTATCATTTTCCCACCATCTCCTCATGGGATTAACTTTTTTTCAAGAGATAAACAACACACGAGGATTAGGAATATCAAGTTTAGAAAGCAATTTTTGTGCACGTGATCCTACAAATGATATATTGAAACCTTGACCTTAAGATAGAGCATGTTTGATTTGTATTCGTTGTGATTTGACCAAGTGAAAAAAATTTCAACATACAACTTCAAAGAATCAAAAAATTCTTTTTCGAAAGAGTTCTTTTTCCAAAGAGGTCATTTTCCAAAACAATGTCCAAGTTGTGTTTCTCCCATGGGGTTTCTTTGTCTCTCATGGGACTACTTGAAAAAATTAAAAAAGTAAAGATTTGGCAGGAACATTGTCCAACGATTCAAACAATACTTAGCGTAGTCACTTCCTACTTGAAAAACTTCAGTAGGAACGTTGCCTAGTCCTGCGGGTTTGTCATCATTAGAGGTTTTATAAGTCTAGACCAGTCAAGTCCTCATCTTTTTGCAAAAAGCAACATTTTTTACAGACTTGTGGGAACACTGTCTCGTCCAGCAAGAATACTTTCTGGCTTCATCGAGTGGGAAAGTTGTCTCAATCGTCAGGAATCTCCTATTATGAGATAGATCTTGTTATAAACTCATTACTATCACCACTTTTGACTAACATACTTAGGTTCTTCATATCCTTGACAAGTTTCCTTTGCCAATGTTCGACTTGGGGAAACATAAGAAAGTGAATATCCAACTACCCCTCATGTGTAAACACAAGAAAGAGTAAGATCATCTTAGAAAAGAGTACCAACACATAGTAAAGGATGAGAAAGATAGTAAATGATTGACATAACATCATGGGATGATGTCTTACAACATCAAAATCATAGTCTACAACAATATATTATACTTGAATACCAACTTTGTTAGTCCCCAGACAGATGAATATTGGAACATCAATCAACTGGTAGTCTCCTAACTAATCTAATGATACATCATCTATGCAAACATGTGTGTCCAATCCACATCATTAGGAATATTGCATCCCTTCCATCTTATTTAAGCATAAAGGATCTAGTCCCATCCATCACTTAAGTCTCATCTAGAAAATTCAAAACCAAAAAAATTAAACCCATTAAAAACAATCACAATCAAAACATCCCCACTTGGACTCCTACATGTGAGTTGTCATACATGTATCTTAATCAACCCCCATCATGTGGCTTCATTCTTTGACTAAGAATTATCTAGGGTATCTCATTATGTAATTGTGACCTCATCATCTCAATCCATAGGTTGGCTTACATTGGCAATCTTGTCATCTGGGAACATCAATCCATCCTAGGTTTGTCATTGCATCCATCTGAATTTGCACTAGGTACTCCCAAATCCCAAGACCAATAATCAAACAAGCCCTTAATCCTTAGGACTCCACTCCTATCAACATCATCATCGCCCATCCTTAGACACTTTTAGACATTTTAAGATTCATTTGCATTCCCCATTTTCTATGCATCATAGGTCATTCATTTAACGCCACTACATATACATTCAAAGAAAAGAAAGGACATGGATCCTAATATTTTTGTTGGTTCCTCATATATCCCCATACGATACACTATATGAGATCTTTTCACCTTTGACCTTCACAATCAAGTCCAACCTGAGGAGGTCATGGTCGACCAACCTGAAATATCCATCATGAGCACCATTGAAGCCTTCACGAATCAACCAATCCATGCCTCTATGATCAGTCACATTATAGGAATAAATCATGAGTCCATCATTGGTAACTTTGGATGCAAAGGTTCTCCACTCCTACGGGAACTCATCAACCCACCAATTAACCTCCCAACGGCTCCTTTCCATATCCCGATTGAGGCCTGGAGAAGCATCACCTAGTAACTCCTAACTCCTTGTGAGTCATACACCCAAAATTTGGTATCCCTACATTAATCTACCCAACCCACTAGCACGCAACCCATGGTCCACACCGTGTCACAAAAATCCCCATTCACCATTGTTGGGGCTCTCTCTATCTACCCATCAATACTATCTTCCTCATAGGCTTCCACATCCTAACAATCACAAGAAGCCACTACACCACCTTTTTAGCCAGCCATGATTCCGTCAATGCATCAACAACAATAACCACATTTCACTACAAGGATGTCACTCACTGGTCCAAATAATTAACCAATTTTTCCCACAACTATTACAAAACCATTTGTACCCCAAAAAAATGTTCCAATCCCCAAACCTTAACAGGATATATTCATTGCACCACCATCTTCCCATCAAAAAACCGCCCAAGTCACCAAGGCCACATAGGAAGCTTCATCATCTACTTGGAACTTATTGCAAGTAGCCTACATGATATTGGTGTTCCCACCCAATCATACATCACCAACCCCTCCACTTCTCAACCAACTGCACAATTCATGGATCCACCAACTCAACCTCAGTAGTGGGTTGTTTATTCTTCTGCATATGTCAATTAATTAGCTTTGCTTTCATCCACCGCATCCCAAACATTGCCACCTCCACACTAGGAAAATCTCGCACCTGCCTATGTGAAATATCTTGCACCTCCTCCTGGGGCTACAAACACCCATGTCACCTACCCATACTTTGGTCATGCTACTGCATATCCAAACTACATGGGCCAAATATACGTGCATCTCGGTTACCAACCTTCATAGCAATAACAATCATCACCCTTCTACCAACAACTATTGCATCCCCAACACATGTACCCATCTCAACAACACACACAACCACCTCCCCATCAGTATCATGCACAACATCCTTTGCAACAACCATTATATCCCATGTACTCAATTATATAGTCTCCTTATCAAACCCAACAACATCCCCATCACAACCTAACTTACTCCCTTGCACCACTCGATGCATACTAGGTGCCTAGATCCAACATAATGGGTGCAACCACTTCACAACCTATTAATCTTGAGTGTGAAGAGATGAAGAATGTTATTAAGGAGCTACACATTGGGAGAAAGATGAAAACCTTAAAATTCCAGGGAGTTTTCCCCTACCCGTTCAATAGATATATCACAACAATCCCTTTCCCAAGCACTTCAAGACTCCTAATTTATAAAAATATAGGGGAAAGGAGGATCCAATCAACCATATTAAATAATTTTACATGGCTTGGAAAGAATTTTTGTACAATGACAACTATCTCATGCACCTCTTCCCCTTTATAGTGGTTCTACAAGATCCCATATGGTACTGTTAACACCTTTGCAGAGTTGTCTGAACAATTTGTGTCACAATATGCACTCAACATGGAGAACAAACTTTCTCTCCTATACCTTTGTAATGCCAAACAAAAGGGTGGTGAAATCCTATCTAAATACCTCCAAATATGGAAAACCCTATCAACATGACTACTGTACAAATCCCCTGATAAGAACTTGGCCAATATTTTCATTGATAAAATCCATCCCAAAATGGCCCACTACATGCGCATGAACTACATCCATACATACAAGGACATATAAGAGAAAGGATCAGATATCAAAAGAGACCTTTTGGACGAAGTCATTATCAAGCATTACAAAGAAGTGTGTCATGACAAACACAGTACCAACCAGCCCTAAAACTGGAACAAAAATAAGAATGTTGTGGGTGATGGGGCTACCAAAACTAAGCACATGCAAGTCATCATTTCTATCCCTACTCCATCCCGACTAGTCTGTCAACAACCAACCCATAATGTGAATGTCATCTTGATCACTCAGGTCCAATCAAAATCTCATTTCTAGAACACATATGAATGCACTTTCACACCTTTGGAGGAACCTCTAGGTGTGATCTTTCACAAAATGGATAAGGCCAATCTGATTGTATACCTACAGATGCAACCATTTGATGCATATAATCCTGAACCCGCATGGTATAAGAAGAATGAATAATATGAATATCATCATGTCAAAGGACATGCCACCATCAAATGTATGAATTTGAAGAAATATATCCAAGATGTCATATATCATAAGGATATCAAAGTTGAATCCCCATCACAAGCTTTACCAAATCAAAATATGCAGATCTACCAAAATGTTTTTCCTAAATACAACATAGGTAAAGGCCAAGCCAACACAAATTAGGGAACACCTTGGGAATACACCTACACAAATATCCATCGTAGACCTCCTCCACACATCACCCATCCACTAGTAAATCCTCATCACTGAGGCCTTGCAAGATTCATGTGTTCCTAGTGACATTGATCCTACACAGTTTCAAGTGCTTTTATGCCACCTATCATCCTCTTGCTACATATCATTCAAACAATCTAACATGCCATCATATCATAACCTTCCACTTCGCATCATTTTCATAGTCAACTCCTTCACTGTCGAGAAATTCATGATAGATAATGGCTCGTCCCTAAACCTATGCACTTTAAAATTCATAAAACAAGTGGGGTACACTAAGGCTGATATCACACAGAAATTCATAACCATCAAGGCATATGAAAATATAGAGCATACCTCTAAAGGTACTATTTCACTTCCTATTCAAGTAGGCCCGATAGTGTAGAATAGAGTGTTCCATGTTATTGATCTTGACCTCCCATATAATTTCCTCCTTAGTCGCTCATGGATCCGTACCATGTAGGATGTTCCCTCCACATATCATCAACATCAAATTATGCCTAAATAGACCTGAGGTCACTATCCATAGTAATCCCCAACCTTTTTCATACTATTGTTCCCTTGAGGCTTCATTCTCACATTCCAATCATTACCACAAAATTGACATTGACACCACAATTACCATCTCCTTCCACTCTCACACTGATCCTAAGACCATACACGGTTCCACCCTCTCCACCATTAAGATCAGCAAGGGTTGTGGGAAATACATCCTCTTGAATGCATTTGGAATAGGGGCATCACCCCTTGACCCTCATACTCAAGGACTTTCATCTCATCAAATAGAATATAAGGAACCCCAACTCAAGAAAATTGGGAGCTTGACATTCCTTTCCAATGGTAACTTAAATGAAGAAGAGATGGAATCATACATAAATAGATTATTATTCCAAGAGGACCCACCCCCGAAAACACACTCTTTGATTACTTTAAGGAGAAATATCTGAAATCCCACAAATTGGCTACATAGCAATAAGACTACCAAGGTGGTGGAATTGACCATGAAGAAATGGAATGAAGGCTCCTCTCGAGCCCAGACCCTGACCAAAGAATCAAGGTCTTTGATTTGACCATGCCTCAATTGAGGGAACCAATGCGACTAATTATACCCTTCTTAATGTTTAGGGAGAAATCATATAGGTCGAAAACATCCCCAAAGAGGAATTCAACAGAACCTACAACAATATCCTTAGAAATTAATCCTTCTTAGGTGACTCAATCCTTCACCAAATATCTATCAACCTCATTGACCTTTGACTCGTATACTATGAACTCATTGACTGGGACCAATAAAGCATCACCCACATCGATATGTTTTAGCATGAGGATGTGCTCCTAGAATTCATGGGTGTAACAGAATGACAACATGACTAGGGGCATGATTCCACACATGTCTATAAGATAGATCCCAAACATATTTTGGGGAAGAGGAAGTCCTTAGTCGCAAAAAAAAAACATGGATTTATTAGTGAAAACCCCTCTGAGGCACTTCTTGGTTCTAAAATAGTAAAAATAAAGGACGCATCCTCTGGGGAAAAAATTTCTTAGGAACCAAAGGATGAGGACTCTCCTCTTCATCTCATCCATGATTGTCAATCAAAGTGGTCACCCATCCTGATCAAAGAGATCAAGCCCATCAATTTCAAAATAGAGGAATGACCACACATCACATATATAGAAAGATCACTCACTGAGGCAGAACACTTGACATTAGAGGCACTTCTCAACAAGGCCTCCATAAATTTTACATGGTATTATGCCCATATTCCTAGGCTAGACCCCAATCTAGTGGTTCATCATCTTTATGTGGATCCAAAGGCTAAGCCCATCAAACAAAAGCTCAAAAAAATACATCCCAACTTGGTCTTATAAGTCAAAGTAGAAATAGAGAAAATATTGGATTTCACATTCATTCATTCCATTGACTACTTAGAATGGATTCCAATATGGTGAATGTGTCTAAACCAATAGGTGATATTAGGATATGCACAGACTTCAAATACCTCAATAAAGCATGTTTGAAAGATGAATTTCCATTACCAAAAATTGACATACTACTAGACCTTACAATCAGACATGAGATGTCATCTCTCATGGATGGTTTCTATTGTTATAATCAGATAAGCATCATAGAATAAGACCAACAAAAGACAACATTCACCACCCCATGGAGTACCTTATACAACATGATGCCTTTCAACCTTAATAATTCAAGGGCTACATATCAAAGAGTTATGATTGTCATCTTCCTTGATATGATCCACAAGATTATTGAAGACTATGTATATGACATATTGGGTAAATCAAGAACTACGATTGATCACCTCGGGATCCTAGAATGCATATTCGATCGAATCCAAAATTTTCAACTAAGGTTAAATCTAAAGAAGTGTATCTTTGAAGTAACATTAGGAAAGATGTTAGGATTCATTGTATCATAATGAGGCATAGAGGTAGACCACAAGAAGGCCAAGGCAATATTGAATATGCATCCTATGAGAAATCTCAAGCAATTGTGCAATCTACAAGGAAACCTTCAGTCTTTCCAGAGATTCATCTCACAACTCGCAGAAAAATGTCCACCCTTCACTCACTTTCTACGAAAAGAGGATAACTTCAAATGGTATTCTCACTGTCAATAGGATTTTAAAAATATCAAAGAATATTTGGAAAACCCACCGATCCTCATGCCACCAATTCTAGGCAAGCCGCTAATATTATACATCTCTACTACTAAAACCATGTTGGAAGCACTCCTTTCCCAAAAGGATGATAATGGAAATGAATGGGTCATCAACTAAATCATTCGTACACTTGTGGGTTATGAGCTTAACAACACTTTTATAGAAAAATCATGTCTTGTAGTGGTCTTTGCTACCCAAAAAATTTTGCACTTTGTGCTCTTTCACATCGGAAAGCTCACATTAAAGGTAGACCCACTCAAGTATCTACTCTCTCGCACTACTCTCATAGGTTGCATGGCTAAATGGGTTATTATCTTAAGCAATTTTAATATTTAGCATGTGGTCTGTAAAACAATCAAGGGATAGGTCATTGTTGATTAGTTAGCTAAATAACCTTTGGTGGATGCTTACCCTCTAGTCATGGAATTCCTAGATGAGTACTTATGCATGGTGTTAGCTATTTTTCTTGAAGGAGAAAAAACTAGAACACCAAAGTGATCTCTCCCTTTTATGCTCTTTGTCCAGTCAAGAGAAAGGCTAATGCAACAAAGATTTGAATCTTTCTTCACTTCGGGC
>MU225196.1:775516-821940 GCA_018584345.1 Thuja plicata
TGATTGATTTTAATGATTTGGATGCAAGTCTGGTGCAAAACTAGTGCCTTATCCTAGGGTGCAGAGTCAAATTGAGAAAACATCCACAAAACTTCATCAATTCAAAAACAGCTAGAATCAATACCCTACCTTACAGACTACCATTTTCACTGTAAACACATGATCATCAAATCTATACATTATTGAAATTCTCAGAGATTATCCAGCCTGATTAACTCCTTCCTTGAAGGAAACTTATGGACAAACTCACAGTCTACCTTGTAAACGACAACTTAGACATTGCCTTACAAATCCAATTCATAAGAACTTCCAAAACACACAGAGACATCAAAATATTTGCAATGAGATTCCAGTCATATTTTATTGATAAAACCTATTTCAGTACACTCAAATTAACATTACACTTAGGCTAAAATAGTAAGTTCAGAACCAAGCTTGCATTAATGGAACTTGATTTTGATTTCTCCCTTGGAGAACCAAAATTCAGAACCCCTTACAAAGAATAAAAATCAGAATAAGAAGGAGAAGGGGAACATTCTAGAAGGAAACAAAAGAGGACACTTGTCGGACTCTTCATCTGATGAATCATCCCCCTGAACTGAATGAACAATCTCCTTTTTTCTCTCGAGGACACCTATTTTCATCTCCTCCAGCAGGCTTATGAGTCACCGGATACAAAAAATAGGATATTTCCAAAATATCTTCCTGGCCCTTTGTTTGTAAGTCGCTGGATCATTTTAACTCTTTTATTATCTTTCAGCGACCATGCGACCAACATAGTCTCACAATCTCGAGCACTTTTTAACCTCTTCCTTCACTCCTGGGCGACCTGGCGACTAGCATCCGTCTGTTAACTCCATCTGGTGACCTGGTGACCAGCATCCATTTCCATGTCGCGACAACTTCTATCTCCTTCTGGCTACTTCGCGACTAACTACTAGCGGTTAGTCGCCAAGTCTCGGAACTCTGGCAGTTAACTGCAAATTGTCTTCCGACTGGGCGACTGGATTAAGTCTCTTTGTCGCGGGCCTGTGTCACTAACCCATGGTTTCATCTCATGACATGGCGACAATGTGTTTTTTTAACCTTTGGCTAACCTGAGTCACGATCTGGCGATCATGCGACCCAACTGAATTCATAGTCACGCACAGTTAACATTAACTCATCATTCTTTCTGCGATCTTGCGACTAACTATCTTTCTTAACCTTTATGGTGATCTCCTTGTCGCTGAGTGTTTATTTTTTGTTTCACGACTACGCGACAATGCCTATTCGCCTGATCGTTGGATGTAAGTTCTGAGCTTTTAACTTTATCATAACAGTTTGTATGTGCCCCTTTTATGCTTCTAGCGACTACGCGACATACCCTAATCACCAAGTCGGGAGACCTTTTCCTTAGGGCACTTTTCTTCTCAGACACTGCGACTACCGTTGGATCCTCTTATTCTTTCATCTGATGGCCGTCACTTAATCGCTAGATGATCATGCGTACCCTTAAATCTTTCTTTGACATCATGACAGAAGGGAAAAACACTTAGTCTCGTTGTCGCTGAATCCTTTTTCTTCTTCTGGCAACCAGGCGACAACCCTTTAGCATCCACCCGCCTTATGACATATGTCACATAGTCATTGGTTCACTTACTACATACTGAAGAACTGAGTCATCATCCTGTTCTGGCGACATCCCGATTGAGGATTCTGCAAACCACAGATGGTCAGTCGCGAAGTCTGAATCAAAATCCCTTAACCGCTGCTTCATTTCAAGACCACGCGACTGAAGGCCTGACTTAACTGTTAGCTTTGGCTTGATTTGGCGACAAAGAGACAAAAGGTAATCGCTGAGTCTGGGAACAATTTCATAACTGTTAAGATTTTCTTGCGACCACCCGACTAAGCAGTGGGTCCCTCCTTCATAAAGCTTTATGACATGGTTAACCCGCGACTACCTGACATGAAAGGAATCGCTAAGTCTCAGAAGGCTGAAGGAATATTCGGAAGTTAAATGAGACTACGCGACACAAGGAAAAAGCAAAGTCGAGAAGACAAATGGAATATTCAGCTGGGATAATGCGACGAGGTGACTTCATTTAACACATGTGCTAAGTGAATGGAAAAAGTAACAGCAAAATAGAAGCGCCAAGACCTAGGGTTTATTTTCATCATTTAAACACTTGGAATGACAAGGGTTTTTTGCATAATGAGCTAGGTTTAGACTTGAAAACCTGAAAACATGACAGAGGTAAAGCAAGAATGAACAAGAGATAAATGAATTGAGCACATCAAAACAAAGAGAAGAACAAGAAAACCCGGGAAAACAAAGGCCAAGGAAATACAACCAACAGTAGATTCAAATAAAATCAGCACAGTGCTAACACATGGTAGAATAAAAAACAATATGGAATTTATACTTTGATGGATCCTACACATCTCATGGATTGGGGGCATGGATTTTGTTTGTTACTCCCCAAGGATATTATATCCCCAAATCTTTCAAAATGTGATTTCCATGCACCAACAACATTGAAAAATATGAGGCCCTCATCTCTAGTCTCAAAACAATAACCCAATGGAATATTATAGAGTTACACATCTTTGGAGATTCATAATTTATAATCAAATAGGTACTAGATGAGTTTTAAACAAAGGACAATCAACTATTTCCATATAAAGAGATGGTATAAAGCATGAAATAGTACTTCCAAGTCTTACAGTTCATCCAAGTCCTTAGATTGTAGAACAAAGCATTAGATTCCATGTCTTCTATTGGATCCATCATGGAGGCTCCACATGATGCCACAGAGTATGATTTTCTTGTTGAGCAGCTTCATTCACATGCTTACAAAACTATCGACACAAAATTTGTGTGTGTCTTGGTTGGTTCCCATCACCCATCGTACCATGAAATATATTCCTACTTAAAAGATGGTATCATATCCCCCCATCTCAGTCAAACCCAATACCAAAACCTCATTTGTTGGTCATCTTATTACACCTTTATCACCAATACCCTATATCACCGAGGTTATCACAACATCCTCTCTCAGTGTTTATATACTAATGAGGTCGCCTAAAAATTATGAGAGGTCCATGTCAGAACCTGTGGTGCCCACACGAGCGACATGGTCCTACCAAGAAACTTCTTTGAGTTAAATACTATTGGCCTACTATGGAACATGATGCCTATGATTTTGTTAAAATGTTGGCCATGTTAGTAGCATGCAGATCTCATACATGCACCAGCACAATATCTATACCCCTTCACCTTACCATGGGCCTTTTCCTATTGGGGCTTTGAACATGTTGGCCAAATTTATCCCACCTCATATAATGGGAACAAATTCATCATAGTCACCATCGAGTACTTCACAAAGTGGGTGGAGGCCATTCTACTATCCCTCACTACTGGTGTCTAGGTATACAAGTTCATCCTCTACCACATCATTTTCTACTTTGGCATACCCTCCACCTGTTGGAATTATTGCAATGATGTACTGAGAGGGGAGGGGTGAATCAGTACCTCTAAAAATTTTTGTGGTTGGCCCATTAACCTTTGTGTCATCAGATTTATATATTCCTATCTATCTATTCATCTTTCTATATGTATATGAATTCATAATATAAGTTCTTTACAAGTGTAAACATTCAAGAAACATACATGAAAGTAAATACCACATAACACATGATATGATATCGCAGAAAACTCCTGTTAGGAAGTAAAAATTGTGGTCGAGATGTCTAACCATAAAAATTCACTATTTGTAGATAAGAAGGGAGCTGGTAAAGGCTTACGATTGATCACTTATGATGATCTACCCTATTAGGAGTATTAGAGTGGAGACCTATTAATATCTACTTCGTTTGAAGCTTTAGCAACACTGTTAAGTGTGCACTCTGTTAAGAGATTTATCAAAGAACTGTTAAGTCCACCTTCTACAAAAGGATTTTAGATGTGATGCACTTGTTAGAATGTAACTACAATATAAATGTTGATCTGATAGTGTATGTAATCTACAATTTTTGATAATAGATCCTGTAAAGCTTACAATGTAAATGTAATCACCTTAAGTGATTTGAGTGATACCTTGTCTTTGCTTGTCGGTAGCCTATTTGTGTTCTTGATAACTGATGTGATATGTTTCTGAATGTTGCATGAATTCTCTTCTACTGCTTAGATGCTCTCTATGGATACTATCATTTTTCAACTGATTACAAGTCTCTCATATTACAAATGATTGAACATCTATTTAAACTAGTTTCTAGCTCTATTCTTGACTCACGCTTTTCAAATTAACTCTAGATCCAAGGTTTACAACTTGACCTTGATCTTTAGTTAGTTATGTTTTATATCTATTAGGATGCTTTAAAACATTCAAAATATGCTTGCTTGACCATCAAGTAAATTTTTAAAACAAATAAAAACTCTAAAAATAGAATTATAATGTTTTATCTGACGTGTAAAGTCAGATCCACTTTTTGCGGGTTCTGTAACTGACTGTCGGTTCTGATAGTCAGGCTGCTTTGTCAGTCTGTCAATTTTATTCATTCTTTGCTATGTTGATTTTCTGCTCCATCGGTGTCCCTTATTTGAACTATTCGTCGGGTATGCCTTTTCTGCTTTGTCGGTGATGTTCTCAAAACTGTATCATCGGTAATGCTTGTCGTCGGTTTAACTCTTGTCAATGTTCGTCGGGCAATTCTATACTTAGCATTTTTCATGATAGACATTGTCATCTCATCCGGTATGCTTTCTATCCATTGGTTATGCCTATACCGATGACCTTTATCATGTTTTTCCCTTTAACTATAGTAATGGCAAAACATAATGTCATCAATCTCCCTCTTTGACATTAGTATCAAAAACTGATATGTGCAACATACTTGATGTATTAGTATGTACACCTGTGTATACTTCTTTCTTAGTCATGAAATGACTCCCCCTATGCATATGTCAGTAAGTGTAAGTTTATGTACATATCTATCCTTGTTGTACATACATTATACATATCCTCATATAGTATATTGTACATATGTATACATTCCTCCTTTTTTGATAATGAGGGCAAAGGTACTTACAACTTCTCAAAAATGTGAGAGTGTGAGGCTTTGATTTCCTCCATCATCTTCTCCCATTTCTCCTTTAAATTATCAAGAGCCATGTGCTCAAGTGTTATCCTCACATGCATGTCATATATGTTGTCTAGCACAGACATTTTTGGGGTTGAGATTAGATTTCGTGCAACTGTAATATGCTATTGCAGAGTGGTGAGGTTTGGCAATATGTGAGCTTGAAGCTCTGTAACCTCATTTATGAATTGTGTCTCTGCATCCCATATCTCTTGTCTCAATCTGTTTACCTCTGTGATCTTTTCATGATGCAGCTTTATTGTGTTTACATTAGAGGTTAAACTTTGTGCACTAGCTGTTAGATCTGAATCTAGTTGTGACAGATTTTCACTATTTTCTTTAGTGAAATTTTCCAATGTGCACAATTTCTAAACTAAGGTAATAGCTTCAACAATCATAGGTTCTAATTGACTTTCTAATTTAGAGAGATTTACATTGTTCTCTACCACTTCTTGGCTGATCTTTTCAACTAGTTTGTGTTGATATTTCATCTCTGCCTGTTCTTCCATTGCCTTCTCTGCATCTACATTTTGATTTGTGATGGCGTCGGCAAGAACTGTTATTTGTTCTATGACTGATATGTCATTTTCAATTTTGATATCTAGAACAAGTTGATGTAGAATGTCCCTTGCTTTATCAAGTGCTTGGGATTCCCTATGTGCCTTTTTCATCTTCTCTTGTATTTCTTTTCTCTGACACATCACTCCAAACTTTTGAAGTGCTTCAGTATATAAAGTAGATACATCCCACTTGGGTATTTCTATTACCTCATCAAGTGTTACCGCCAAGATATCTTTCTTTATTACTTCCTTCTTCTTCTTCTTCTTCAGCTAGGAGGCAGATTGGTGTACTACCATTTGTAAAACTTGAGATTGGATTGATTTTGTAGGTGAGGGTCGAGAAGATGAAGCATCTTGTTGTTTTTGTTCTGAGTCCACCGGTTGGTTTTGTGAAGATGTCTCTTCATTGGCCTTTGGTATATCAAAAAATTTATCTTCCCTTCCTTTCATGCTCTCATCCTTCTTGACTCTTCACTCTTTTCTTTCTCCTCATCCTTTCTCAGTGTTTCATCTATTTTAGTATCTTCTCCTTTGTCTTTTTTAGTAGACACATTTTGTTGTGTGTCTGTTGCATCCTTCATCTCTGTATCTTTATCTTTTTGAGTATATGATGCATCTTTATTTTCATCATTACCCGTGTCCTTGGGCATATCATCATCTTTCTTAGATGATTTCTCTTGACTTAATTCAATATCAATAGCTTGTATCAAAATTTTCATGTTGGTCGGTGTATTGACTTCTGCAGTGTCAGCAAGTGTATCTTGTCCATCGGTATTACCCTATGCAACATTGATATCTTCATCTTTTTGCACCTCTTTTGCAGGGTCTTTTCTTGTAGTGTCATTGATGATGTTATCCACCCATGTTTCATCATTGATATCATCAGTTATGCTACCTTTTATTGTCAAATATTCTTTGGTAACATCTTCATTACTCAAGTCAATATGAATTGGACTTGGTGGATTTTGGCTTTCCTCACTATGTGTTTTTTCAAGAGTAGTGTCAGACCATACTTCATCTATAACTTCAGTATGTTTGGGGCCTGCTGTATCACTCTCTTCTTTATCCAATTCCACAGATGAGTCATCTTGTACATCTTTGATGATGATTTTTTCCTTCTCCGGGCTAGCTTCCTTAGTGGAATGTTTGAGTATCTTGCACCACTTCTTAATTCTTTCCTGATCAAGATCCATTAGCTTCCCTTTGAGAAATTTGTATGCTCTCATTTTTGGTGAGAACTTCTTTTCATACTTCTTCATCATCTCATTTATTTCTTCCTTCTTTGAATCAGAAGGCATAAGAGTAACAAGTACTCTTTCTCTTATTTCTTTTTCCTGATGTAGTGCAAATTTCCATCTAGCAGACAATCTCTCTCTTAATTCTTTGGGAACATCATATTTTGAGAATTGTAGTGGAACATAATGGTGTTTGCACATTTTAGCAATTATAGCTTCTTCAATCTTATTTTGATCCTCTATACTGAATTTCAACCATTTCCTAATGTTAGGATGAGAAATAGACTGTGATTCTGAGATGTTTTTACATATTTCATTAATTGTTTTTGGAATCAAGGGTTCCTTCCCTTTTTGCACATCTATGTCAGCTTCATCCATAGCTGAGTCTTCTAGATCCTCTTTTGTCCTAATTTGGTCTTTTTTCCTTAGGTGAGACTGGTTTTCTCTTGTAGGTTCTCACTCTACCTTTCTTTAGTGGTGAAGGAGTTGCTTCCTTTGCAGTTTTTCTTCTTGTTCTTGAAGCGACTGTAGTTCTTGCTTTCTTAGGTGGAGGAGGAGGTGGTGAATCTGACTATGTACCCTCTGAGTCATTCTTTTCTGTATCTTCACCAATAGGTAACTGACCTTCGGTTTGTTCCTCCTTTCCTTCCGTATCCTCTTCACCTTCTTCAGTAACTCCAAATTTCTTGGTTAATTTTTTAACCATCTTGTCCTTCTTGTTTACAATTTTCTTGACAACAAGATCTATCTTGATCTTTGTTTTGGCTTCTTCATAAGTGCCAAATCTTTCTTGCTTGTTGTCAATTGGTTCATTCAATAGTGCCTTGATGCACTCAGTGGCTTGTCCTATTTTGATCTCATATTCTAATGGTGATAGCCATGATTTCCTAGGTACTACTGGTTTGATATAGGTAAAATTAGTATCTACCATAAAACATATATCCTCTTTGTGTTCTTCTATCAAACTCTCAGGTATCCTTGTTCTATCTTGCATCTTTTCCTCAATACCTTTGAAATACTCATTCATTAGGTCATCAAAATCTGTACCTAATGACTCTATATGCTGACATATATGTATGGTTACAGGTTTTCTTGTATCCCATACTACTTTTCCTATGGAAGGAAAGTATTCTTCAAAGTAAAAGAATATGCACGTAATGAGGGAACCAAACTTACAAGTGTTTTTCCTTGAAGATCTTATGGTGTTCATGTTCTCCTCAACTTGATTCAATAGTATCTCTGCAAGATCCATCTTCTTTCCTAGTTTGATGATCTTGTAAGTTGTGCTCATAGTAGTGCTTGCTATGCTATTCATTCTTCTTTCCTGGAAGATCTTGTATCCTACCACACATGCACCAAAATTGAGTTCTTTATTGGTGATAGTATTAATCTTGAGACCTCTCTTTTCTAATTTTGCACCAGCTAGCTTTTCCACTTCCTTCAGGGATGCGTGCTTGTGAGCTTGTGGTTTGTCAATTATAGGATATCCAATAACTGCATGAATAACATCCTTTGTTATTCATTTTGGCTTATTAAGCCATAATGTCTGGTTATGCATTCTGATGAGAACTATCCGTATCCATTATGTCTTAAAAACTCTAGGAAAGTGTAATGCATTCGTGAGACCTTTCACTTCCAGATGCTTATGCTCTTCTTTCAGGTTTCCAGCTTCATCACAAAGTTCCCTATAGGCATTATCTAGGTCCAGATCTCCTAATTCTAAGATCTTGCAATGTATATAGGACCTCACGTCCTCTACCAACAAAACCCTAGGTGGGATTCTGGAGAATGCTCCAGAATCATCAAGTTGTGATGTGATTTATGGATGCAGGTTGTATTTAGGTTCAACACAAGTGCCTCTACTGATAAGATTGATCATTTTCTTCTTATCCTCTTTCAACTTTTCAACTCTTGAAGTAGATGCCATCATTTTCAAAAATTTTGGGATTTTATTAATTCAAACAGTGCGGTTGGTGAATGTAGGTACTTACTAAATCTCTGTGATCGCTCGTGAATCCTTTGAGTTGAGTTAGAATCTTGTTGAGGTCTCACTTCAATTTTCTCTCCAATCGGTCTGCTTAGCTCCGCTTGGTTGCTCAAAAAT
Organism: Thuja plicata; assembly: GCA_018584345.1. Lineage (NCBI taxonomy): Eukaryota > Viridiplantae > Streptophyta > Pinopsida > Cupressales > Cupressaceae > Thuja > Thuja plicata. The sequence goes on from MU225196.1 coordinate 784,540, forward strand.
CACAGGTGTGAAATGAGTTCTTCCCTCGCATTTTTATAACTTTTGTGCCCTAAGTTGTCATTAATGCCCAACAACTCGTTAGTATACAAAGATTGAGTTCATCGATTGAGGCATAAGTAACATCTTCGGTGTAGGCACAAAGTGTCGTGGTTGCTAGCAACTTTGGTGACTTCACCGATGATTGTCGATGAAATGATGATGACAACTTCTGTCGGCTCAAGGATCACCAATGTCAATTGGTTACATTTAGTGACTTGGCTCTTGTGTAATGACCGATACATTTCGATAAGTAGTGTTAAATTTTCTACGTGTGTTCACCGATGCTAATTTGTACCCATTAATCGATTGTTGTTTTTCAATAATACTTACAAGTGACAATATAGTGCATCTTCAATAATGCTAATTTTGTTTATATGATCAATATGTAAATGGAACCAATGCATAATTTAACTTGTCATAATGCAGTTCCATACTTACTTGTGCAACTTAGTTTAAGATGGTGATGCCACTAGAGCCATTGGATGGGGCCTCATCATTTGCATTTCTTTTTCCAGCACCTTCAGTGTTTGTGGCTTTTACCCACATCTTGTTTCTCATCTTCTTGATGTCATCAATGGTGTTTCCATTGGGATAAGTGCTTGTTTATGTCAGTTGGTCTTTGCAATGTTTTATCACATGTCCAACCTTATGACAATGTAAACATGCCATACCTAGATTGAACCATCCTCTTGGTTTTCTAGTACATTTTCTCATATAGATGGCAGATATATGACCATACCTTCCACATTTTGTGCAATTTACCCATGTGTTATAGTCCCAAACATATGATTTACCTACTCTTGTCAGTTTGTAGCCATTATCAGGTTCTTTTGGTGTCCATGCTTTCTTATTCTTTTTCTAGCACTCCTGATATGTATGTCCATTCATTTTACAGGTAGGACAATACTTGTCCATGTAGGTTTCCTTCTTTGGATTTGTCACCTTGGATCTGCATTCATATTCCTTGTGTCCTTTCTTGTGACATTTATAAAAATTACCAATGAAAGTAGATTGTGATTGAGGAATACCTTTCATTTTGTTTCTCCAAATGTTTGAGGTGTGGCCTGGTTTTGCACAGTGATTGCATGACAGCTTCTTGGTCCTTGGAGTTGTATAAACATTCCTTTGATCTGATTGATTAGATGATTCTCCATTGTCGGTGTACCCTATTCCTATGTAGTTGTTGACTCTTCTTTGTGCGTCAAGGAAACCATCCATTCTTTTATTACTATCTTCAGCTTTCTTGATCAATTCATTGTGTTGATTCTGAGTTCTAACTTCATCCTTTAGTTTCTTATTTTCTTCCCTTAGCTCACCGATGATCTGTATTCTTTCAATGAGTTCAGTATTTAATTTGTTTGCCTCTTGACTCATAAGAATAATCTGGTTGGTAATCTCATGGTGATGATTAGTAAGTCTTTGAATCTCTGATTTTTTTTCTTGTAGCTTCTCTATAATTTTCCTCCTGTCATCAATAGCCAATGTTCTCTTTGATTCATCTTTTCTTGAATCATTCATGACATCAATCATTTTTACCATCTGAGTTTCTTGACCAATTTGCAGCATCTTGATTTGCTCTGTCAAATGTAGATTGACTTCTTGTAGACTTGTGATCTCTTCTACTGATGTGTCTAAAGCTTTGCTTGTTGATGATTCAACATAGTTGAAATAATCTAGAATCTCCTATTCTTGATAATCTTTTTCGATAAGCCTAGTTTCCATAATCTTTCTTTCATCAAGCAACTTTCTCATGCTTACTCTCACCTCTTTATACTGCTCATAGTAAATCTAAATTTGCAACTGCTCATTCTCAATAGACTTGTCCAGTCTATACTTTTCCATTGTGTTGATCTTTTCTCTTAAGTCTTTATTCTTTTCAAGAAAGAGACTTAGCTATGATACCAATTGTTGGAATTATTGGAATGATGTACTAAGAGGGGAGGGGTGAATCAGTACCTCTAAATTTTTTTATGTGGTTGGCCCATTAACCTTTGTGTCACCAGATTTGTATATTTCTATCTATCTGTTCATCTTTCTATATGTATGTGAATTCATAATATAAGTTCTTTACATGTGTAAACATTCAAGAAACATACATGAAAGTAAATAATACATAACACATGATATGATATCGAAGAAAACTCCTGTTAGGAAGTAAAAACTGCGGTGGGGATGTCTAGCCACAAAACTTCACTATCTGCAGATAAGAAGGGAGCCGATAAAGGCTTATAATTGATCACTTCTGATGATCTACCCTGTTAGCAGTATTAGAGTGGAGACTTGTTAAGATCTACTTCATTTTAAGCTTTAGCAACACTGTTAAGTGTGCACTCTATTAAGAGATTTATCAAAGAACTGTTAAGTTCGCCTTCTACAAAAGGATTTTAAATGTGATGCACTTGTTAGAATCCAACTACAATATAAATGTTGATCTAGGAGTGTATGCAATCTCTAATTGCTGATAACAGATCCTGTAAAGCTTACAATGTAAATGTAATCACCTTGAGTGATTTGAGTGATACCTTGTCTCTGCTTATCGGTAGCCTGTTTGTGTTCTTGATAATTGATGTGATATGTTTTTGAATGTTGCATGAATTCTCTTCTGCTACTTAGATGCTCTCCATGGCTACTATCATTTTTCAACTGATTACAAGTATCTCGTATTACAAATGATTGAACATATATTTATACTAGTTTCTAGGTCTATTCTTGATTCACGCTTTTCAAATTAACTCTAGATCCAAGGTTTAAAAATTGACCTTGATCTTTAGTTAGTTATGTTTTAGATCCATTAGGATGCTTTAAAAAAATCACAATATGCTTATTTGACCCTCAAGTAAAGTTTTAAAACAAATAAAAACTCTAAAAATAGAATTACAATGTTTTATCTGACATGTAAAGTCAGATCCACTTTTTGTGGGTCCTGTAACTGACTGTTGGTTCTGATGGTCGGGCTACTCTGTCAATCTATCAATTTTCTTCATTCTTTTCTCTGTCATTTTTCTGCTCCGTTGGTGTTCCTTATTTGAACTGTTCATCGGGTATGCCTTTTCTGCTCTGTCGGTGATGTTCTCAAAACTGTATCATCGGTAATGCTTGTCGTCAGTTTGACTCTTTTCAATGTTCACCAGAAAATTCTATACTTAGCATTTTTCATGATAGACATTGTCATCTCATCGGGTATGCTTGCTATCCATCAGTTATGCCTATACCGATGACCTTTATCATGTTTTTCCCTTTAAGTATACTAATGGCAAAACTTAATGTCATCACCACCATCCTCACATATAATGAAGTATAATTAAAAAACCAACACATCACTGACCTATGCAATCAATTCCATATCAAGCACCACTTTTCCAGCATATATTACCCCCAAGGTAATGGCTAGGCAGAGGAAACCAACAAAACCATTCTCAAAATCCTCAAAAAGGTTATCGATGAAATTGGTCGTGACTGGAACCTCCATATCAATCCCACTCTCTGGGCATATTACACATCCTTTTGTACCCCTACTGGCACCACCCCATTTTACCTTTTCTATGGTGCTAAAGTAGTCCCACCCATTGAATTTGAGTTTCCATCCTTGCATACATCACTCAAAAACTTGGTCATGGAGGAATATTATCAAGTGGCAAGACTTAATCAACTCGATCTACTAGATGAGAAGATACATAAAACATATGATCACTTGTTTTTATACAAGAACATGCTTAGGAGTAGCTATGAAAATAAGGTCTTCCCTCACTTTTTTTGGGTAGGGGATCTTGAACTAAGAGAAAATTAGAAGGTACAATAGAATCGAGAGAAGAAAGGAAAGTTTGAACCCAACTGGATTGGCCCTTTTGTAATCACAAAAAGTTATGGCTCAATGACATATAAGTTATCCACTCCTAAAGGTGAACCATTGAATTACCATTTTAATATCATTCACTTGAAGTGGTTCTATGCCTGAATTATCATAGTGTACCCCACTTGTTTGAAAAAATCATAAAAAATAAAGAAAAACCTGAAAAAAAAGTAGAAGTTTTTTTAAAGAAAAAAAGTAAAGAGAAATAAGCGTACTGATGCATAGCTAGGATATGATAAGGAAAGATAGACACTTAGTCCTTCCCAACTCTCCCAAAGGGGTCTTCACTCACCAACCCACTAAACCTAGGTCTTACACCTTTAAGAAAATTTCACAACATCATCACAAAACTCCAACAACATCTTGACAAGAGTACAATACTAGATTCAAGATGTGCAATGTATCTCAACAATTCATTCTTATGAAATCAACATCCAAATTGATCCATAAGACCTATAGTGACAACTCCAAGTTATAGGGGCTAAGCCAAGTTCAACAAGGTCCTATTAAGCCCAACAAGACATGTTCCCACCATTAAGAAATTCTAAGGTATCCTTGAAAGATCTGTTCCACAATCAAGCCTTCAATTCCTAGTAGCCCTACATAGAGAGTTAAATGGGCAAAAGTTAAAAACTTCACACTGGACCCAAAGAAATAATCATCATTTTGAGTACCCTTTATAGAGTACTACCAATCCCTAAAACTTAGGGTTCTGGAGTGAAAAGGAACATTACAGAACACCACAAGATCAGACAGGCCTAATTGATAATTAGGTCTCTATTAATGAAGGAAGTACCCCAAATCCTTAAGGAAGGATGAAACCAAAACTTGAAATTCACTTGGGATGGTTACAAACTCCTCCAACTTAATTTATAAGGTCTAACTCAACCCCAACCTCATGGAAGTCACTGCTGCACCATTCTGGTTTCTGGTCGCCACATAGAGATGTCAACTATTCTTCACTTGGAACATGCTCCAACACGAGTTCCCCTGCAAACCAACTTCAAAATCATGTATTCCACATGTAGACCTCTCATTTCACCAAGGATTAGAATTTTCCAAGAGTGGACATGAGAGGAAAATGACAATTAGTGTGGAAACCCTAGTTTTGGAGGGTTTCAGACCAATGCACAGAGAAAATACTCTAACTTACAAACCAGAGGACTTCAAGACCTCAAATCAAGTGAAAGTGAAATATAACCCAATTATTCTTACTTCCCAATGGGATCCATGCCCTGGTTTGTTTGTATATATTTGTACGCAAAGTTACAAGTCAATTGTTACAGGAAAATCAGTTATTTGTATTGATTCAAAGAGCAAAATTACATCATGATTGCTTCCACCCGCCTGAAAGGGCTATGAAAGATTTCCCCAATGGTTACAACTATATTTCAAACCATATTCGTATTGGGTAAGTCATTTAGACTTTACAAACAAAAAGATGTAAATGTTGTCAAAGTTGCTTTGACAACTTTTGACAACATTTGCAAAGTTGCACTAAAGATGCAATCTTATTGCAGAAAATGAACCTAAGGTTCCTAATTGAATTAAAAAAACATAAGAACATTAAATACCCAAATCCTAGACTCTAGGGTTCCCTTAACCAATGGTTTACCAAGTGGCTTATGAATGCCAATCTTGAAACTAGGCCCTACAATTGGGTCAAAGAACTAAAGATGAAACCCTTAGGACTTAGGAATCCTCAAGATCCCCTAGGAGTCACATTTTGATGAGGTGTTCATGTTGTTGCATTGGGTGCTCCTGCACCATACTCCCCATGAGTTTTAGAAATCAAGTTCCCACTTGAGTCAAGTTGATCAATGGAAGTGCCATGTTGTTTAATCTGGTCTTCAGTCATCCATGTAGCATCAATGTTGGGGAGGCCTTTCCACTTAACAATGTACTACATGTATGTTTTTAACTAGTCTGTCTAAGGAATTTGGATTCCAAAACTTTCTCCAATTGAACTAGTTGGCTAGGAGGTAGATTTGTAACAAAATCTAAAGTATCTGAAGGACCTGAGATGTTGGAAGTACCTGCATCATTATAAGCTACATCACCTTTATAAGGGGTTAGATCAGCAAGGTTAAAAAATAGGGAAATAAACAAAGTAGGGGGGAGAGTTATTCCATAGGCATTTTCTCTCATTTTGTGCAAATTTGTGCATGGGACAACTCTCTTCATGTGGAGTTTGGAGTATATACCATTTGGTAATCTCTCTTTTCTAATGTATGCCCAAACCTTATCCCCAATCTAGAAATGAACTTCTTTTCTCCTTTTATCTGTCTGATCATTGTACTTTTGAGTTGTCTGTAGTAGTTTGGTTTTTACTTCATGTTAAACTTGAGCAACGAGTTCTTCCAGTTCTTCTCCCTGAGCACTAACCTTAAATTCTAAAGTTAGGTCTATCAGATCCAATGGGCCTCTTGGGTACAAACCATAGACTGTTTGGAAAGGTGTTTTTCCAGTAGATCTATTGAGAGAATAATTAAATGCAAATTCTACTTGTGGGAGGATAACATCCCAACTCTGGTTGTGCTTCTTGGTTAGAAATCTGAGAAGGTTACCCAGTGATCTATGCACCACTTCTATTTGGTCATCAATTTGTGGGTGATATGCAAAGATATAGGTTAATTTTGTCCCCAATTTCTTGTGGAGTGTGTGCCAAAAATGTCCTTGGAACTTAACATCCCTGTCTGCGACTATTGAATTTGGTATTCCATGAATCCTAACAACTTCTTTGAAGAAGAGGTGAGCAATGTGGTAGGCATCATTTGTATTTTTTCAAGGGATGAAATGCACCATCTTACTGAACCTGTCTACAATCACAAAGACACTGTCAAATCCATGTTTACTTCTAGGAAGGCCCCTTACAAAATCCATGGAGAATGACTCCCAAGGCCTATTAGGAATTGGAAAAGGTTGGTATAATCCCTGATTAGTAGATACACCCTTAGCTTGTTGATAGATAGTGCATGATTGCACAAATTTCTTGATGTCATTTTCCATCTTAGGCCAAAAGAAACTCCTCTTGATCTGTTCTATGGTCCTATCTATGCCAAAGTGACCACCCATTCCACCACAATGTTTCTCTTTGATGATGTTTAGTCTCATAGAAAACCTAGGGATGCAAAGTTGGGAACCTTTGAACAAGAGGTCATTTTGAATGAGAAATTTAGAGAACTCAATGTGATATTTGCCTACAAGTTGAGAACAAACCTTGAATGCCTTTCCAAAATCTGGATCACCTGCATATAGATGCTTTAGAGCATCAATCCCAATCCTTTGTAATTTCACTTCTTCAACCAAAAAAACCCTTATGCTGAGGGCATCAACAACCTTGTTTTCTTGACCCTTCTTGTGCTTCAATGTGAATGTGTTTTCTTGCAATTGTTCCATCGAATTTATATGCTTGGCACTTAGTTTTTCCCAAGAATTTAGAAAACTTAGTGCATGGTTGTTAGTATAGACAACAAATTATTTTGGCAAAAGGTAGTGTCTCTATTTTTCAAGGGCCTGCACTACTGCATACAATTCAAGGTCATATATTGAATATCTTTTCTTAGCATCATTTAGTTTTTCAGAGAAGAAAGCTATAGGCTTCTCTTCTTGGCTTAAGACAACACCAATGGATAGGTTACTAGCATCTGTCTCCATAGTAAACACCTTCCTAAAATCAGGTAAGGTCAAGATAGGATATTGAGAAACCCTATTCTTCAAGTAATCAAAAGCATTGTTAACTTTATTTGTCCAAGCAAACTAAGTTTTCTTACCACCCTTGATGGTGTCTAGTATGGGAGCACATACATGACTGAAGTTCTTTATAAACTTTCTGTAAAAAGTTGCAAGACCATGAAATCTCCTTACCTCACCTTGATTTCTTGGAGTGGGCCAATTGACAATGGCCTCCACCTTACTAGGATCCATTTTTAATGTTCCCTTTGAGATAATAAACCCCAAAAAGGTAAGTTCCCTTTGCATGAAGGTACATTTCTCCAAGTTGATGATGAGCTTGTGGTCATGAAGTCTCTTTATCACTTGCTCCAAATGGTTTAGGTGTTCTTCTCTGTTGCTTCTAAAAATCAGTTTATCATCAAGGTAGATAACAACAAATTTTCCAATGCAATCAATGAAAATTTCATTCATGAGCCTCATGAATGTGCTTGGGGTGTTGCTTATCAAAAATGGAATTACAAGCCATTCAAATAAATCCTCAGTAGTTTTGAATGCATTCTTCCATTTGTCTCCTGGCCTGATTTTTATTTCATGGTATCCTCATTTTAAGTCTATTTTGGAAAAGTAACAAGCAGTCCCAAGTTGATCAACAAGGTCTTCAATTCATGGGATGGGGAATATGTACCTGATTTTTATTTTGTTTATATCCCTGCTATCAGTGCATAGCCTCCATGTTCCATCCTTTTTGGGTGCCAAAATAGATGGAACTGCACAAGGACTGAGACTTCTTTGTATTAGGACTTTGGCTAGCATTTCTTGGACTTGTTTAGAAATCTTAGCATTCTTATTTGGAGTCATCTTATAGGGTGCCTTGTTTGGTAATGAGGAGCCTGGTATGAGATCAATTTGATGAGTGATATCTCTAAGGGGTGGGAGGGAAGAGGGTAGATCATTTGTTATAACATCACTGTATTTGTTTAGAAACTCCTTGAAATCTATTGGTATGGGTGCTATGTTATCAAATTCTTCCTTCTCCTTAGGCTTCATGATCAGTATGAAACTTTCCTCTTCTGATTCTTTTAATTTTTTTACCATTTCTTTCTCCCCTATCATGATTATAGTGGTTTCCTTCTCTGATTTTTGATCAGGCAGTGGCTTCATAGTAAAGGTTTTTCCATCCCTAATGATAGTGTAGATGTTTTTCCTATAGCTATAGGTGGCATCCATGTCATATTTCCATGGTCTCCCAAGTAGAAGATGGCAAGCATCCATCTCTACAACATCACACAAAACCTTATCCTTGAAATCTCCTAGAGAAAACTCTACCATAGCCTTGTCAGTGACTAGTGTTTGTTGTCCTTTAGTGAGCCAAGAAACATTATAAGGGAAATGATGTGGTGTTTTCTTTAATTCTAACTTATGTACCATTTCATTAGAAATCAAATTCTTTGTTGAACCAGAGTCTATTAACAAGTTACATACCTTTCCTTGACACCTGATCCTTATTCTGAAAAGGTTCTTCCTTTGGGGTGGCTCTTGAGTGTGTGGTTCTTGCAGGAAGGCTTGTCTCATCATCAGGATTGTTCCTTCTTTAGCTTCAAGTTCTTGATTTTCTTCTTGGACCAACTATTCTCTTCTCTCACCTTGGTTGTTGTTCCTCTTCTCAGGGAATCTCCCTACATGGTGGCCTAACTGATTGCAGTTGAAATACCTTAGGGGTTCATTTGTTCTTCCCCTACCCCTGCCAAAAGGTCTCCTTCCTCTTAAGCCTCCTATTTTTCTTGACTCTCCTTGGTCTCTTCCTTCTTTATTTCTTGACTGACCTCTACCCCATGTATTTCCCCTTCCTCTAAAATTTTTTCTACGGTTGTTGTTACCTTTACCCCTAGAACCTTGATCTTGTCTTCTTTTGAATTTGTCTTCAATTTTTAGTGCTAATTGAAAGCATTTATGGATTGTAGTTGGAGAGCACAAACTCAACTCATCCTGGATATTTATCCTCAATCCTTGCATGTATCTTTCAAGATTGACACTTTCTGGCTCTACCAAATTATATTTCATTGAGAGCCTATGAAACTCTTCAGTGTACCCTGAGACATCCATTTCTTTTTTTCTCAAAGTCTATCTTTTCTTATGAATTTGCACTTCATAATCTTCTGGCACATAAGCCTCCTTCACTAAGACTATAATCTTCTTCCATTTTCCCACTGGATTCTTATCCATCTTCATACCCTCTACTTGAGTGAAGTTCCACCAAGTTAGGGCTGACCCCTTTAACTTGGACTTTGCTATTTTCACCTTTTGGTGTTCTGGTATCTCCTCACAATCAAAGAAACTAGTGAGTGCATCCATCTATTCCATGACTTCTTCTGCATCCATCTTCCCACTGTAGAAAGGTAGATCAATCTTAGTGTCCACAGTTCTCCTCTCCATAGACTTCAAAGTCTTCATAAGTATCCTCTGGTCTACAGGGATCTCCTCTTCCAGATCCTACAAAGGGGCTTCTTCTTCACTCCCTTCCTCCTCCTCTCCAGAGTTACTACCACTTCTCTTGACTTGTTCCTTAAGCCTTTCCATTTCCTTTTTACATCATGCTCCTTCACTACTCTCAGTAGTTCTGCATTAGTCATCCTATTTCCAAGTTCACTATCTTCTCCACCATCCAACATGGTTGCAACTTGAATCAGTCCAAAGATCCTTAAGCGATTTGATACCACTTGATGCAGAGCTAGTCTATGATAAGGAAAGATAGACACTTAGTCCTTCCCAACTCTCCCAAAGGGGTCTTCACTCACTAACACACTAAACCTAGGTCTTATACCTTTAATAAAAGTTCACAACACAATCACAAAACTCCAACAACATCTTGACAAGAGTACAATACTAGATTCAAGATGTGCAATGTATCTCAACAATTCATTCTTATGCAATCAACATCCAAATTGATCCATAAGACCTATAGTGACAAATCCAAGTTGTAGGGGTTAAGCCAAGTTCAACAAGGTCCTATTAATCCCAATAAGACATGTTCCCAACATTAAGAAAGTCTAAGGTATCCTTGAAAGATTTGTTCCACAATCAAGCCTTTAATTCCTAGTAGCCCTGCACATAGGGTTAAATGTGCATAACTTCCATAATTCACACTGGACCCAAATAAATAATCATAGTTTTGAGTACCCTTTATGGAGTACTACCAATCCCTAAAACCAAGGGTTATATAATGAAAAGGAACATGCTTGAACACCACAATATCAGATAGGCTTAATTGATAATTAGGTCTCTATTAATGAAGGAAGTACCCAAAGTCCTTAAGGAAGGATGAAACCAAAACTTGGAATCCACTTGGGACCTCAAACTTCATTTACAAGGTCTGACTCAACCCCAACCTCATGGAAGTCATTGCTTCACCATTCTGGTTTCTGGTCGCCACATAGAGTTTATGACCATTCTTCACTTAGAACATGCTCCAACACTAGTTCCCCAAAAAACCAACTTCAAAATCATGTATTCCACATGTAGACCTCTCATTCCACCAAGGATCAAAATTTTTCAAGGGTGGACATGAGAGGAAAATGACAATTAGTGAGGAAACCCTAGTTTTGGAGGGTTTCATACTAGTGCACAGAGAAAATACTCTAACTTACAAACCAGAGAAATTCAAGACCTCCAATCAAGTGAAAATGAAAGATAACTCAATACTTCTTACTTCCCAATTGGATCCATGCCATGTTTTGTTCGTACATATCCATACCTAAAGTTACAAGGTGACTATTACAGGAAAACCAGTTATTTTTATTGATTCAAAGAGCAAAATTACATCATGATTTCTTTCCACTTTCCTGAAAGGGATATGAAAGCTTTCCCCAAAGGTTACAACTATATTTCAAACCATATGACCATTGGGGAAGTCATTTAGAATTTACAAACAAAAATATGTAAATGTTGTCAAAGTTGCTTTGACACTTTTGACAACATTTGCAAAGTTGCACTAAAGATGCAATCTTATTGCAAAAAGTGAACCTAAGGTTCCTAATTGACTTAAAACAACCTAATAACATTAAATACCCAAATCCTAGACTCTAAGGACCCCTTGACCAATGGTTGACCAAGTGGCTTATGAATGCCAATCTTGGAACCAGGCCTTACAATTGGGTCAAATAACTAAAGATGAAACCCTTAGGACTTAGGCATACTCAAGACCCCCTAGGAGTCACATTTTGATGAGGTGTTCATGTTGTTGCAGTGGGTGCTCCTGCACCATGTTCAATGGTGAAAACTTGGCAATAAAGTGCCTTAGATAAGTGTATGTGGTAAAAACCTAGAAAAAGGCACCACATATAGAGGGTCATGTTATTATCTATCAAAATCCTCATCCCCTTATACATTCATCCACAACCATACATTTTCATGACATCAAAACCCCATATTTCCTGGGACTTCCACTATCAAATGTGCATGTTGTCTATTGCACTTTTATCCCAATCCCCGAGCTTTGTATGTAAAGGTTGTATATATTGGTTCCCCATTTCTTTGTATTATACATATCATGTTAGATTGGTATCTACTTAGTTCCCTTTGTAAATATCATTTCTTTAGGTCATCGGCCATGTCTGATGGAGATATTTTCTCCTCTAGCCTACCATTTCAACAAGTTCCTTCAAGTGATCTGTCATCATTCTGTTTGTCCCCACCCAAAAAATCATTGCATGGTTGCATGGTTCACTTAGGAAATATCTTTTGTTTGTGGATCCTCCTTTCATCATACCCACCCTAGCTGTTTGGGGCTCATGTATGATGTTGGAGGTATTCTTGCGTTCTTGTTGAGTTAGTCCCATGCAATGTCTCTAATAGACCTCTAGTTCTTTATAACCATGGCAGGTCACTAATGCTTCTAAATAAAAATAAGTGCTCACTACATGGTGATATTCCCTCATGGAATACCCCTTTCTCAAGCTTCAAAAACAAATCCTTCACTTCACCACCATCTCCCTTCCCATTCACCCCTAATCCTCTTTACTAGGATTGTGAAAATTATTTTGTGCCCCACTACTCCTAGTCATAACATCAAGTTCTTATGTTCGTGTTCTTGTGCTTGGATCTTATTACCATTAATATCTTATGTTTTTGTTCTTGTGCTTGGATGATCCTATATGTTGCTACCATTTTCTTTATTTGGAAACTTTTCTTATTGTCATCATGAGATGTATATCTTGTATTCTATCATGTATAGTTTGCGACATCCATATTGACAAATGAAAAACCAACACAATAACACATGTCACACCTTGAGGTCAAATAAACTAATGATTGAGGACTCAAAAATTTCATAGCATGACTCAAAGATGCACCCAAAACCACACATGCATAATCAAGACATCAAAAGTGGTTATAAAATTTCCATAATACAAGCTCAAATGGTAAAAGGTATAAATCCATAAAATACTTCAATTTGGGTTTTAAAATGAATGTAGGATATATCATGTGATTATGTTGATCATAGTAGTTTAGTTAATGTTTTTAAAAGTAACACCATGACTTGGAATCCTTGGGAATATTAACTGAGTTAATGCACTTTATTTAAAATTTATCTTGTACTTGCTTCCACATTTGTATTGTTTAATGTTTAAATAAAATATTACCTCAACTTTGTGTAAAGTAAGGTTAATTTCTCATGGATTCTAGGTTGGGGCATTACAATAGACATCACATAAATAAACATATGCATACATCACATCATTGTAAGCATATAACACATCACCTCAGCATATGCATACATAATCATAAAGGAGAAATTAAAATCTGTCGCATCCTGCAAAAATTATGTTAGACCATATCTCATACACATCCTGCATCACACATTAGTACCATCTCATAAAAAAATACACACATATGTATGTAGCATAAACATCATATCTTGCATCACACGGGTGTCAATATACCATCATCCACACATACATTTATACATTATAGAAAAATCATAAAACATTGTCCATCACACATGATCCTGATCAAATCTCCATCTATATATAGTCCCGTAAAATGTCTCAAAAAATAAGTATAGTCCATGTCCATATAGTCCATCAACGAACCACTATCATACATATAGTACATAAAAGAGTAAAATAATCATGTATCATGTATTCCAAAAAATGAGTCATATAGTATGCAATGCATCATACCGTACAAAGAATACATCACTTCTCTTAACAAATCATGATGTGGGAGGCTAACTAGTGGAATCTTGTAGAGGCTCATCCTATCAAGGAGAATCTCTGAGAACTTATATTTGCATTACTCAAGAGGATGGCCTCTTTGTAACCAATGTACTTGTGGAACTTGAATCTTGTCGTGTCCCTTGTCAATGGTAAGTACCTATATCTATACTGTCATGTCCCTGAATTGTTTGTATCTGTCTCATCATGTCCCTGACTTGTCTGAGATGATCCCATTAACTACATTATCCTATAAATATTTCCTATCCTATGGGAGTTAGTACTCCTACTAGAGCTCCATGTATGCCTTTTAGACACACAATGGGAAATTCCTTCCCTCTAAAATGGCACATACTCTACTTGTTTCTCTGGCATTAAAATGAAATAATAGGAAGCTCTATAGAAACCTAGCTCCTCTAACACATCCATCAACTCCCTCACAACCCTATCACCACCTCCTCCACCAGCCTTGACAACCTCATATTTCTCTCTCCTCATGCTCTTATACCTCTACTCTCTCTATTAGCATGCCTGCTCTAGTTCATCCCTGACAGCAATAAAATCTGCTATCTCCCTCACCGCAACATCTAAGGCCACCCTTTGTGTTGTAGTATCCTATAGAAACCTATCCCTCTTCTCCATAAAACTATCCTACTACCTCTGGAGTGTATCTCTCTCCCTGATATTCTCATATCCCTCCTGTATCAACTGAGCCACCTCCCCCCTCAACTCATCCCGCTCTATGGCTATCTCTCTCTCTCTCTCTCTCTCTCTCTCTGTATATATATATATATATATATATATATATCTTCATCTTCCCCAAACTCTAGAGTTGTATCACCTATCCTATTCTGCTACATCTGATCTAGTGCAGTGCAAGAATCCTCCAAAGAACTAATATGCTCTCTTGTACTCTTTCTCCTCTAGGAGGATGAACCTACCTATACCCCTCTTCCCTCTGCCCGTGTCTATGATATCGGATATGGTGTGGCCTATAACTTAGTGGTCATTTCTTGTGAGGCGTGTGCCTATGTAGTTTGTACCTATATGGGTGGTACTTGTGCTGGCATTGGTCCTACCCTTATAACGTGTTCTCCCTTCCCACCATATCCCTCATCTACCCCTCCCCCTCCTTTTTCCATATCTATGACTAATCCTCCCTTGTTGCCTCCATCCTCCTCATCACCTCCCACTACCGCTATCCTCCTCCTTCTATGAGAAACTCCCTGTCCCCCACCTACCATTACTCCTTTTGTGTCACCTAGCTGATATATCTTCCCTCACACACCCTATTTTGTTGTGTATTATTTCATGTCATAATTGTTAGAGTAAAAAGGTATCTTAAGTTCACTTATTAATTAAATCATTATTGATTTAATTGATTAAAGTCACCTCTTTACTTCTTATTCACTTAAACTAAACTTTAGGCATGCAATAATTAAATCCTTCTAATTATTCATGCAACCTAGGTTTCTCCACCATCTTGGTGTTCGATCTTCTTTATAAAGGATTTATCCCTTTGTATTTGATATTCCCTCTCTGAATGAACATTTTTAGTCTTTCAGAACATTCTCATCTCCAAGCTTCTCTTTTGTGACAGGTTTTTTGTACGTAGCGGATCTTCATGGTTGAATTCTATGAATTCTAACATGGTATCAGAGCCTTGTTGTTGTAGCTCGTTCTTGAGTATTTGAAGTTTTGGAGCTTCGAGGGTTTCAACCTTTTTTTCAAGCGTTTCTTGTATGGATTTGAAGGGAATTTATTTTTCGGAGCACTTTGGGCCAAAATCAACATCACGATTGAGTCCAGAAGACCCAAATCCCCCAAAATCCATATAAGGCATGACCTTTTTTGTCAAAATTTCAATTTCAGGGGCAAAAAAAATAAAAAAATTCCTAGTCTGCCTTGGCACAGAAATCAAGAAATTTTTTAAAAAAAATCAATTTTAATTGATTTTTTTGGTGCCCACAGTGCAAGTTCAAAGCGGCCACTGCCGTGCCACCATCAACTTAGCCCACCAGCAGCTTCGCCCACCGTCAACACCCACCGGCAGTGGACCTCGGCGGGTCCGCCCACCGCTCCACCGACAGTGGACCTCAGAGGGTTCGCCCACCGCTCCACCAGCAGTGGACCTCGGAGGGTCCACCCACCACCCCACCACTCCAGCACTGATGCTTCAACCGCCCGCCACCAGTGGCACTCCGCCCCACCGACCCGCCACCAACCCCACCGCCCGCCAGTCGCTCAGCCCTCGTTGGCCTCTTCTAGCCCCCTCTGGCAGTCCCATCAGCAACCACGGGCTCTGCGCTCAGCCCTCTACGCACTCCATGCCCAGGGGCCCATTTTTTCAAGCCCCAGGGGCTAAACAAATTATTTTGAGGGTGTTTTGACCCACCTTGGCCTTTTTGGCTCTATCTGGAGCATACAGGAGCCAATTTTCAACTTCCATATACCGTCAGACTGTTTTTCTGTCAGACTATTCTTTTTTCTAGTCAAAGAGGACTCTTCTTTTCACCACTTCCTAGCCTCTACAATGAGAAAATTATCTCCATTTTTGGCTCACGAACAGGCAACAAAAATATCTTGACGAGCCCGCTTCAGATCTGATCTCCTTCTCTAGAAAATTGCCCAGGTACTTTACACATTTTTGCAAAAGCCTTTCTTGCACTGTTTCTTCTTCTAGCTTCTCAATTGTGCTAGGGTTTGGGTTCTCTCTCTATCGGGGGGTGTTTTTTCTCTTGAGATATATTACAAGAACAATTCCAAAACACACAAAACATAAACCCTTCTGCAACTTCTATCTAGTTCTGAAAGAAAACATATAATAAAGCAGGCTAAGGTATGACATGGCAGATACAACATCAGTCAAGCTTCTCACTCCACACAATTATCATTTGTGGAAGTCCCGTATGACTAGGCTTCTCTGGTCACACGGGCTATGGTCGTGTTTGGATCTTATTTAGCCCATTTTGACTCATCCCTATGAGGTCATGCAGCACAGAAATAAGATGGATGAGGCCATGGGTGTTCTCTCTTTGCACGTTTCAGATAGTCTATTGTTTCACCTTGATAGTTGTGATACTCCTCTTGCGATGTGGGAGAAGTGTCAGACTCTCTTTGGCACCGTAAATGAATTTTGGGTACTTCAAATCAAAGCAGAATTGACATCCATGGCTCCTGAGACATTCACCTCTATTTAGGATTTCTTAACAAAATTCAAATCTACGAGGTCCCTCTTACATGGTTGTGGAAAGAATAAGACAGATACAGAGTGTATTTATCTGATACTTTCCAAGCTTCATGGTTCTTTTCAGATCTTCTCTTCTACATTCCATGCTACCATGGATGCTTTGGGTCCGAGATTCACCATGCCTACCTTTGATGTGTTTTGTGATCGCTTGACTCATGAGCAAGCCAAACTCTCTCAGCTTGATTCTCTTTGTGGATCACAGCACCAAGCCTTGGTTGCCCACCCATCTACAGAGTCTCCAACACCAAAGCCAAAGAAGGATTCCACAGGTAGTGAGAGTTCCTCCAAGCCACCTTCTAGATTTGATTCCAAACCTCGTCCCAAGTATGGGAAATCTTCAAAGTCTGGCGAGTCTTCCTCCAAGACTTATAAGTCCAATGGAGAGCCTTGCAGTTTTTGTGGCAAGGAAGGCCATCCATTTTCCAGGTGTTGGAAACGCTTAGAGGATTTAGAGGAAGCTATGTAGTAGCATCATATCTCCTCACCTCGGCCATCTTCTCCTTCTTCCATGGGGAAAGGACATGCTCTTACTACATGAGCCTTGTCTTCTGGCGCCACATGGATTATTGATTCAAGTGCTTCTCACCACATGTCTCACTCTCAGCAGCTAGTCACCGCACTTGCCCATAGTGATACTTCACATATTGCCATTGGTGACTCTGCTCATCTTGTCGTTACAGGTTCTGGTACTGTCTCATTCCTTGGCGGTTGTCTCCAGGATGTACTTCTTGTTCCTGACATTTCAACACACCTCCTTTTAGTTTTTCAGATTTGCCATTCTGGCTCTGGAAAGACAGTTGAGTTCTCACCACATGATGTGGTTATTCGAGACCTCCATGATCCTAATTTGATTGTGGCCACTGGCAGTGTACATCCTCAGTCTCGCCTATATAGTTTTGATGGATTTGTGAGTTCACTTTCTTCTAGTGTCTCTCTTGTGGCCCATGCAGATTCAGCGAGCAGACTTTGGCATGAGCGTTTTGGCCATGTCAATTACAGATACTTACAGCAGATGAGTACACAGGCACTTGTGAGTGGGCTTCCTTTGATTTCTTGTATTGATGGTGTATATCTAGGTTGTGCCCTTGGAAAACATCACAGGGATCCTTTTCCTACAGGTTGTTATAATCGTGCCAAGGCACCTTTGGATCTTGTACACAGTGATGTCATGTTTTTTCTGACTCCTTCTTTTTCAGGGGCTCACTATGTGCTCACTTACATTGATGACTTCTCCCGTCATACTTGGGTATATTTTCTCAAGTACAAATCTGATGTCTTTTATACGTTTTGTTCTTTTAAGATATTTGTGGAGAAACAATCTGGTCATTCTATCAGGAGGATATGCACCGACAATGGGGGGGAATATGTGAATAAGGCCTTTAGAGATTTTTGTACTGAGCATGGCTTGTAGCATCAGTTGATAGTTCCACACACCCCTCAACAGAATGGTGTTGCTGAGAAAAAGAACCAAACTTTACGGGAGATGGCAAATTGTATGCTTTAGTCACGGACTATGCAGCCTTCTTACTGGGCTGAGGCAATCAATTGTGCAATCTACATTTAGAATCAGATGTCTCATAAGGCATTGCGACATATGACTTCTGAGGAGGCTTGGTCTCAGATCAAGCCTGATGTTTCCACCTTTCGAGTATTTGGTAATGCGGCTTGGGCATTTATTCCAGATGCTCAAAGGAGAGCCATGGAGAGGAAGAGCTGACCACTCACTTTTGTTGGCTACTGTGAGGATGTCAAGGCGTATAGATTATTTGATCCTGATACCAGAGAGGTCCTATTTCGACGGGATGTCTAGTTTGATGAGCGCTATCCTCTGATGGATTCTCCATCACCAGCTTCTCCCTCACTATCTACTTCTCCTTCCTCTCTTGTGGATCATGTTTCTCTAGATGAGGATGTTGATGATCCACCATCACAACCTACTCCACTTTTGCCCCAGTGGGCTCGTGTTATAGTTGATGCAGCAGGTCCTTTGGTTGGTGATCCTACAGATAGACGTCGTACTCGCGCTGAGACATCTGGTTCTAGCCTTCTGAGTCATGCCATTTCAGATGACCCTCATAAGTTTTCAGAGGCAATAGGTCACTCAGAGTGGGATATGGCTATGGATGAGGAGTATTCTTCCTTGATGAAGAATAATACATGGGATTTGTCTGTTCTTCCAAAAGGAAGGAAGTTGGTTCGGTGTCAGTGGTTGTACCGCACCAAATATGCTACTGATGGTTCTATTGATAAGTATAAGGCTTGTCTTGTTGCAAAGGGGTTTTCTCAAGTGGAGGGTATTGATTACTCTGAGACCTTTGCTCCTATTGCCAAGATGAATTATATTCGCCTTGTACTTTCCCTTGCAGCTTCACAGTGGTGGACAGTTTATCAGATGGATGTGAAGAGTGCTTTCTTGCATAGAGACCTCCAGGAGGAGATCTATATGGAGCAACCCCCAGGGTATGTACAGGACTCTTCCTTTGTTTGCAGGCTTCGCCGTTCATTATATGGTCTCAAACAAGCCCCTCGGGCTTGGTATGAGATGATGGACTCTTTCTTGCTCTCTATCCAGTATACCCATTGCCACTCTGACCATACAGTGTATCTTCAGCGTCAGGGGATTGAGATTGTCATACTTGTGCTTTATGTTGATGATCTTCTCATCACAGGTAGCTCATCCTCCATGATTTAGGATATCCAGCATGCATTGATGGAGAGACTTGAGATGACAGATCTTGGTCTTAGGCATTATTTTTTAGGCCTACAGATTATTCAGTCTTCCGATGGGATTTCACTCCATCAGCAGAAGTATGCTCTTGACATGCTTCACCGATTTGATATGCTTGAGTGCAAGCCTGCGCCTACACCATTTTAGTCAGGAGTTGAGTTGTCTTCCACATGTTCTACACCTTCAGTGGATTCCACCTTGTACCGCCAGTTGATTGGCAGCTTTTTGTATTTGACACACACTCATCCTGATCTTTCCTTTGTAGTTGGACTTGTCTCTAGGTTCTCCCATGATCCTCATGAGAGCCATTGGCAAGCTGCCAAATGTATTTTATGGTATATTCGAGGCACTACACATTTTGGCATTCACTATACATCAGGATCACCACACATCATTGGCTTCACTGACTCTGATTGGGCTGGTGATGCTCAAGATTGGAAGTCTACTTCTGGCTTTGTTTTTTGCCTTGGTTCTGGTCCTATCACATGGTCATGCAAAAAGTAGACTGCCACTGCATTATCATCTACAGAGGCTGAGTACTGAGCAGAAGTGTTAGCTAGTCAGGAGATTTTATGGCTTCGACAGTTTATGACTGAGTTTGGGTTTCCCCCTGATAGTCCCACTATCCTTTGGTGTGACAATCAGAGTGCCATACACATTTCCCACAACCCCGTGGAGCATCAGTGCACCAAACACATTGAGATCCACATGAACTTCATCAAACAGTTGATTCAGGATGGTGCTCTCCTCTTGGAGTACATTCCTATTGAGGATCAGGTTGTAGACATCTTCACTAAACCTTTGGCCTCTCCATGTTACCTCCAGTTGCGTGCTATGCTACGGGTGAAGGAAGTCGTCCTTGGGGGGTCTTAGTGAAGGGAGAGGCCTTCCTCCCTTCATGTTTCTTTTTTGTTTCTTCCTTTTTTTGTTATCTCTTTTTTGGAGTAGAGTTTTTTCCAATGTGGTTTTCTCTATTTCTCCACTTTACAGAGATTTGGTTGTGATTGGGCACCTGATTAGGCCTTGTTGCCGGGACCCAATTTTTCTGCTTTCAGTAGTTGTTTCTAGGTTTTTAGCTTCTCCCTAAGTTTAGCTTAAGGGGGGGTGTTAGAGTAAAAAGGTATCTTATGTTCACTTATTAATTAAATCATTATTGATTTAATTGATTAAAGTCACCTCTTTACTTCTTATTCACTTAAGCTAAACTTTAGGCATGCAATAATTAAATCCTTCTAATTATTCATGCAACCTAGGTTTCTCCACCATCTTGGTGTTCGATCTCCTTTATAAAGGATTGATCCCTTTGTATTTGATATTCCCTCTCTGAATGAACATTTTTAGTCTTTCAGAACATTCTCATCTCCAAGCTTCTCTTTTGTGACAGGTTTTTTGCACGTAGCGGATCTTCGTGGTTGAATTCTATGAATTCTAACAATAATGTCATACTTAGCAAAGTAATCCTCAATATCATCAATACTCATTGTAGGTTGAACCATACAATGTACGCAACTATAGCCCCCATATCTTCCAGCCCTCCTCATGGATCTCATACCACTATCCTGAGTCACCTCCACTCCTACTAGAACCTTTTCTCCGATCTCGATACGTCCTTAATAAACCCAAACTATCACATGACCTTGTCTGGCTGATACCTTTCCATAATATGCTCTCATTTGCTCATTATATAGACCTGTGTCACTATGAATGGAAGCTGTCAACCCTCCTCCTCCCACCTGGCCATGCCTATGTAAGGTCTCCAGGTCATGATCTTGTCCCTCAACCCATTCAATGTCTCCTGTCGATAATCAACGTCATTTACATGCCCATAATTCAATGACTTCATCCAACTGTACACCATTGACTCGTCATAATGTATATCACCTCTCCCCACTGGGTACAAGATTGCTATGTGCTCCCACGCCCATACCTTTAATAGTGTTTCAAAATTGATACCGCAACCTTGGTGACCATATCCATGACAGAAGATCATGTGAAGGTCCGTGTAAAGCTCTGTTAGCATCAATGTACCCCATGCTACTGTTCACCCTCTATCCACTATGTACACAATCGTTAGAATCAATCCCAGTGTCAACCCTGTCCCCCCTTCATCTAAGGCAATGTAGCCCCAAACGAACCTACAAACATAGAAATACACCCTTCACCCTAGAAGTGCCTCATCCAGGTATCGATCCAATGTTATCTTCCCATGTCTCAATGGTGCATCTAATCCTAGTAGGCTCTGTACAATATCCCTCTATGTCACTGCCCTGTCCACCACCTACCACCCCATAATTGAGAGCCAGAATATCCTATATAAGTCATTCATAGTCACCATCATCTCCTAGTCAGGATCTAGAAAGTGGACATCTCACATCTATACTACTCGCATAGAGTAGTAACCATCATCATGCATGTCCTCATGTGGGGAATCTTTTCCAGATACCCCAATCATAGCCTATCCACTGTAGCCCAATCGGCCAGTGTGAACTGATCTGTGACCCTCAACATGGTCACCTGTCTCCCCCTAGACACAAGCACATCCACGGACCACTACAAACTAAAGCCTACCTATGTCAGATACAAGTACTTATTTTAAAAAATCCACCCCAACCTAACCCCCTCTAACTAAATTTTCCCACCTATTCTCCCTAAACATTCATTCCCTTCATTCCAATTGGAGTTTCCATTTTTGGCCCCTACTTGGCAGGAATGTTGTCCTGCTGATTTGTAAACATTTCCCCCATGGGACCGTGTACTTCTCAATAATACTCAGCTAGTGAGTTTTCATTCCTGCTAATCTTATCTGCTACCTTAATTATGTAGGAAAATGTTCCCATGACCCTTTAACATCTAACCCATTCCTAACCTTTTGACAGGTTAGCAGACTCAACCCTTAACCCATGGGATACGACCTTGCGGGATCCCTTTTGTCTTACCTATAAAAGCAATAAATGTGTAAAAACTAAAAGTAAGGGCTAGGGTTTTTTGGTACTCACATCTCTATTTATTTTCTTGTGACATCTGACACTCCTCATGAAGTTTGTCCTGTGCCTCACGATATCGAACTGCGCCATCGTCCACCTTTCTCAATAAGCTCTAAAAATTAGTAGAAAAGGCTCTCTCCTCTCAATTTCACAAAGGCCTAGGGTATAAATGAATGGTATTTTTTGCCTCATTGGCTTATATGGGCCCCTTTTAGGATTTTGTTTTCATCTCCCCGTCCCCTATAAGGGCATTCCTCACCCCATTTCTTCCTAAGCCCTCTGTTTTGCATTCTTCTCACACTAATATGCCCTATTTTTCTCCCCCTTTCTTCCATTACACCAGGGAAAAATTTCCTTTCAAGATGTCGCCCAAGCCCTTTCCTTTTTATCATCTACCCACTTGAGGAGGAATCACCTTTTCTTACTAACATCACTTCCTGTAGTCTGGGGTCACTTTGTTATCTTTTAATTTTTTTGCGTCGTTAAAATTTTCAACTTCTTTGAAATGATGTTATTCTAATTCCATTTCAAAAGGGGCAAAGTGTAGACATCTAAATTTAATCAGTAAATTCATAACTAAATTTAGTTCTCTTCTAGGCATTTTTAATTAAATAATTATTATTTAATTAGATTAGGTCTCCCTTCTAGTTAATTAATTTAATTAATTTAATTAATTTAATTAATTAACTATAGCCCAAATAATTAGATATAAACCCACAACTATTTGATTAAGCAAATTCCTTTCTTCTATTAATTAAACAAATATCATTATTTATCTTAATTAATTCATTTATCTCTTTTTCCTCCATTTTTTATTAAATAAATCACATTTAATCTATTTGAGCACATGGCTCCTAACTACTCCGACCACCTAATCCATCCTTCCAACTCAACCCAAACTACTTGCATTCATTAATCCTCACTTAATTAAATAAATAAACTTATTTAATTAAAACCCCCTCTCATTCTCTCTCCCATCACATCCTCCTAATAACCCCACTTTCTCATTAATCCTAGCCTAATCCTCCCTTAATCATTTTCACTATCCTAATTAAAAGGATTAGGAAACCAAAGTCAACCTCATGTCATGTCAAATTCAATCCCAACTCATTTCCATTTTTCAACCTTAAATTCCCTCTTATACCGTCAAGCATATTTTCCCACTTTTTTCACCTCCGAAGAAAATTTTATTACTTCTTCCCACTTCTCCAAAATCCTTCTCACTTCCCAAAATGGTCACATCCCTCCAAGCTTGACCTTTAATATTTGAGACAAGATATGTCTTTATGGCATATCTTCCCAACCCCCTATGTCCTCTTAACCCGTCACATGGTGACACTTGTCACCATGCTATGGGTTAGAGAAAGCACAATCCATGTGCTTCCTTCCAAATGCATCCTATCCATTCCTCATCCTCCAATCCTAGCAATCCATTTCATCCTCTCTTTCCTATAAATTGAAGGCCCCAATCCTTCATTTTCATCCACCTTTTATGCAAATTTATCATGCTAGTTTGAGCCTTGAAATATGTTAGTTAACGGATTGGTCATTTTATAATATTGACTCAAACGCTCAGAAAAGGCCTCTCTATTAAAAAATAGTTGGGCAAACTGAAACAAATGGTAACAGTTTGATCTCTGAATTTTACAGGTACAACTTCCTGTGACAAATCTTCAATGAATATATTTTTGGTATTTTCTGAATATGAAAGGGTATGCTCTTGACCAGAGAGGAGGGGCTTCTAATGGATGTACATCACAATGACACACCCATGATAAAGTATGACATCACAAAATGGAACAAAATCTAATTGTTGCATTTAATCTCCACAACCATGAAAAATTAAATAGAGTTAAATTTTCCACAATAAATTTTGTATGCACATCCTCATGACCATGAAAAACCATACATACAGTTTGATTATAAACAGGATATCAACCTGTTAAACAACATGAACATAACAGAAGGAGGAAACCAATAGTGACTCACAAATCACCTTATAACCATAGATCTAAAAGCATTGTTTAATATCGATAATCAATTAATTTCATCCACCATATATTCATCCATTTAACAACAAAGTTCTATTGAGAAACAACCATAATGTAATTTTGAGTCTCGCGCAATTGTCATAGCAACAGGGGGAAATTGAATTAAAATTTGTTGATCCTTTGCATATTGTTCAAAGCAAATATTTAAATTCCTTTTTCCTACCCATACCCTTACAATACAGTTTTCTTGCAAAATAAAAAGAAACAGTTACAAGACACGTGTCATAAGAGAATATTTGAAAATGGAAAGACATTTTTAAAAAAAAAAGCTACGTGGTTTTCCCATCATTATCTTTGTCAGTAAAATTTTCAAAAATAAATGGCGCCTTCAGATTTAGGGACAACAACTACCAACTTTTTGAATTCCAAAATTGGCACCTCAACACAAATAATCCCAACTCTCTATCTTTCTAATAGCTCTAGCTTCTGTGGAGATATTAAGGGCACTTCATTTCCATTGAGGTAGGAATTTCATCACATACCTTCAGAATCCGCTTGCGAAGTAGCTTTGGCAGAAATTTGCGATTTCTTCTTCTTTTGACACTCCTTAGCCTCAGGCAGTTTTTATTGGCCTTCCATTTAGAAAATATCAAAATTCAATCCCCATAGGTTCCTTCCCTTCGCAATTTTTGGAATTGCACTTCCTCCCTCCGTTCTTCGATGAATGTTGTGCTTCATATTTTTTCCTTCCGACCAAATAATTTTGATGATGTGGTAGGTTTTTTTTATCATCTATCAATCAGATCCCTATGATATGTCTTCCTCTATCTCCTTTGGAATAACTATAATTTCAAAATGTATGGGTCCCAAACTTCTCATCAAAATTTTAGGAATTCCCTTACTATGCTTCCATTCCCAATTCGGGAATTCCCTTACTATGCTTCCATTCCCGATTTGAGAATTCCCTTACTATGCTTCCATTCCCGATTCATGAATTCCCTAACTATGCTTCCATTCCTAATTTAGGAATTCCCTTACTATGCTTCCATTTCTACCACCTTTAGAACTTTGAACCTCAATTTCCCACAATGAAACACTTTGGTGCTTTCTTTTTCTAAACCTTCAGCTTTTGCCACTAATTCAACAAATTCTGACGAGACTTAGAAATTCAGACTTGGACTAACTGAAAGAGTTGACTGAACATTACTACCCATTTTTCTGACATCTCGATCTAAGGTCTAAACTAGAGTGTGAGGATATAACCATTGAGATAGTAGGAGGACGCATTTCCTAAATTTCCGACGGGTGGCCAGTTTTTGAAAAACCTGACACTTAGAGACTTAAACATGAAATTGAACCTTTAACCAGACTTTAGAATTTTTAAAGCCAATTTGACACATGAGAACTCAAATATGGTAACAGTTGGCTTTGACTGGGGATGAGGACCATGAGGTACTTAGTAGCGACTTAGAATCTTTGGTTTCACACAATAAATTAGGATCAAACAAGGCAGAAAAGAAAAGAAGAATTGAACATAAGACTAGACCAAAAATGGAACACAACAATGAAAAGAAAACTCAACTACTATGGTACAATTACAAGGATCACTTTCTTCATAGTTGATACAACTTTGGATATTTCCGATTATATGATAATGGCAAGATCATTCATTTGGATAAGATAATTTGAAAGAATTTGATCTGCACACTTGATGTATTTTAAACAGGCCTTTCCATCGCGAATCAAATTTAGCATGCATACCTTTAGGTTCTTTTCTCTTGTCCCAGACTAAGACCAGATTTCCCTCCATGAATTTCTGAGGTCAAACTCTTTTATCAAAGATTTTTTTGACCATTTTCTGATGTTGGGTTATCCTATCAACCATCTCCTCTCTTTCTTCTTCAAGCTTTGTCAAATTCAAAATTCTCTTCTCAATTCCATCTCAGAATATAGTATCTTCTACCACTATCTCTAGTTTACAAGCTGACAATTCTAGGGGTAGTGTAAGATTAGCTTCAGTACCATACACTAATTCAAATGGAGATATTCCAATAGCCCATTTTGGAGTGATATTATCTTCCTAGCGAGCCTCATGCAATTTATTATGCCATTTTTCTGATTTTCTGAAACTAGCTTCTTCATTATGTTGAAAAAATTCTTGTTACTAGGCTCGGCTTGCTCGTTGCCCTGAGGATAATAGTCTGAAGAGTGTGCCAACCAAATCCTATGGTCATAGTAGAACTGTGTGATTTCCACTGAAGAAAAATAGGTTGCATTATCCATGACTAGTTTTACTGGGACACCAAAACGCACCAAAATATTCTCCTTTAAGAAGTCAGAAAAAACCTCAGAAGTGGTCTTCTTGACTGCCTTAGCTTCCACCCACTTTGTAAAGTAATTTGTTTCAGTTAGTATATACATGTATCATGTGCTTGAATGAGGATTTATAGGACCAATAAAATCTATCCCCCACTACTGAAAAGGACTCTTAATTACCACATATTTCAAAGGTAAGGCAACCAGTTTGGGCTTTCCTGCAAACATCTTACACTTCTTTCATTTTGAGACCCAATGATATGCATCTTTAAATATAATTGGCCAGTAGTAACACTACCTGATATTTTTTAACACAGTGGCACTTGAAGAGAAATGACCACCGCAAGATTCCTCATGGAAAGCCTTCAAAATCTTTTCTTGATTTTTCTTATCCATGCATCTCAAAAAGGTTCACTCAATAGCACGCTTATACAGCTTATCATCCCAAATAACATATTCTCCATCCTTCATCCTTTGATTTCTCTTTTTCTTTGGGGAGAGACCTTCCGAGCATTAACCATATGTTAATGAGCAATATCTGAGAACCAAGGATCTTGCAGGTTACCATTAACACCTTAGGAAGATCTTCCTGTTGCTTGGGTTTGTTCTCAACTATCATTCTACAAAGGCCCTTTCCTCATACAATCTTGGTGGGTCTAATCTCAATGCCATACACTTTCACCTTTGCAATCCACACCCCTCTGGTGTTACATCCCACTACCTGTTGTGTCAAAATTCTTTTCACCATGGGTTCTGGGACAAAGACAATGACATGGGAGTGCAAAATATAAAATCTGAAATGTTTTAGGGCCTTAACCACAACAAAAGCATGCTTCTCAATTTGTGAATATTTTAATTCATGATTTTACAAAATAATGCTCATGAATGGAATTGGTGCCTTTACTCCTTCCTCATTTTCTTGCAACATAATTGCAGACATGATGTGTTCTGAGGTGTAACAGTAAATAATAAACTTTTTACTAAAATTGGGGTGTGTCAACATGAGTGCATTAGCTATAACCTCTTTGATATTTATGAAGGCTTCTTTACCAGCCTTGTTCTACCTAAATCCATGATTCCCTTTCATCATATCAACTATACACTTGGTAATCTCAGAAAAACTAGGTACAAACCTTCTCGAGAAATTAATTTGGCCAAAAAAATATTTCACTCCAATTTTGCTTAAAGGGAGGCTGAGTTGTTGAATTACCCTAACTCTTTCAGGATCTATGCAAATTCCCTCCCGAGACACAATATGGCCCAATAGATTTCCTTTAGTCAAACAGAAGCCTACGTTCTTCAGATTCAAGGAGATCCTATGTTTCTAACACCTTTCTAGTATTACCTTCAGGTCGTGCAAGTGATCTATCCGTTTCTTTGGGAACACCATGAGGTCATCTAGGTATACCACTATTATCTTATTCTTCTGATCTCTGAAAGATAAGTCTATCACCCACTAAAAGGTGGCACCTATGTTAATTATCCCAAAGGGCATTTTGTTGTAGGAAAAAGTGCCTCATGGTGTGGTGAAGGTTATTTTGTGTTGGTCGCCTTCATCAACCTCTATTTGGTTGTAACCTAAAAAATCATCTAACATGGAAACCATCTTTGAACCTGCCACCATCTGCAACAAATTATCCATGTTTGGTAATGCATAGTATTCTTTAAGGGATACTTGATTTAAATTTCTAAGGTCTACGTAAATCCTTATCTCCCCATTCTTCTTTCGAAATGGGACTATATTCGCTACCCACGTAGAATAAAAAATTGGGAAGATGATTCAGGATTTCAACATCTTGTCAATCTCTTGAAAGATGGTGTTGGCTATCTTGGGATTATAGTTCCTCTTCTTCTAGCGGAAAGCAGAAACTTTAGGTTTCAAGGGAATCTGGTGCTTAAAATTTCCCCCCCATGTAGGTCTGTAAATTGTTGTAGCTCCATGCAAATATATCATGATAATATATAAGCAATTGCTTCAATTTTTCTTTCTCCTCTTCTGTACAACATTTCTCAACACTAATTATCTTTGGGTTTTCGTCATCTCCAATATTCTAACTTTCATATTCTTTGGAGGTGTTTCCCCTCTCTTCCCTTTACCTCTTCACATATGCATCATTCCTATCAAAATACTTTTTTAGAGAGATCATACCTGAAGGAATCTTATTTCCTTTCAATTTCACGACCCCTTGCTTCAGGTATCATTTTATGTCTGGAGAAAAATTAGTACAACAGTTTTCTCCTCCTTCAAAATAATGTTCAACAAACATCTCAGCATTCTCCAAGAACTGTCAAAGCCAGTGATCATCCTAAAAGACTTGCCAGGACTCCATATTGTCAAGGACATTTGGTCTACACACTAGCTCAACTGTGTACTTGTGGTCTCTAAAATCTGGATGAGGTAGTAGGAGAGACGTTGATACTACTAGGGAATTATCTTGGGAGATTCGTTCCCTAGGCATCACTTCTATTGAAAATTCTTCAAGGCTCTCTATATAATCCCATAATATGTTCCTGTAATTTTTTAACCTATGATTTTTAACAGAGAAGAGCCCTCTAAATCATTTCACTATAAATTATACATCCCCCTTTTCCTTCACCATTGTGACTCTTCTATCTTTAGCTGCAATAATTCCCAACATCAAAGCTTCGTATTCTACAGTATTTTTGTGTTCTTGAATTCCAATTTGTAAGCCAAATGTATGATATCACCCTAAGGAAGGATTAGTACTACTCCTACACCAGACTCGAAAGAGGCACAACTTGCACCAAATTCTAAGGTCCATAAATGTGACTCCTTTTCTTCATTTTGTTCATACTCTGAAGATCTGGACTTAGTAAACAAAATGTAATTGCCAAAATCCAATTCCTCATTCAAAATTTGTGTTTTCAGATCATCAGATTTTAGAACAGTGAATTTGGCTTTCTCCTTAGGTTCTAGCTTGACCTTCTTATTCCCGACGGGTATGATTGCGTGAGACTAGTCTAATTTTATTTCCCCCCCCCAAGTCCCTGCAAAAACTACGTCTCAATAGAATTACATAGCTAGCAGGTATATCTACAACCAAGATGGTAAGTTTCAATCTTTTAGCAAGGTGGGCAACAAGAGCTACTTGAGCATCTTTGATTTGGCCTACTAGAGGGACTTATTTTACATCCATAGAATAGAATCTTCTAAAGCTCTTAGTTAGTGATAAGCCAAGGGCCTTTGTGACTGTTGATGGCATAACATTATCAGAAGCTCCCGAATCTATTATACAATTGCTTAACTTATGCGCATTGATAAATAGGGACACATAGAAATGTTCAGGTTTTTGGCTTGGGATAGTAGCTAGCACATTAACCTAATTTCAAGCTACTTTCAAAATAGAGAGTTCACCTTCAAAAATCATACTTGAGCATGCATTAACATTTGCACTTCCTGACTTACAATTTTCCACTAAGTGTTTTAGTTCTGTGAGATTTAAATTTAGATAATCTAAAGAAGAGATTTGAATACGTGAACAATATCAAACAAAATAGACTCCTTACCCAGAATAGTGGTACTTTGGGGCATGGTCGTTTGATCTGATGCCTTAGGGAATAACAAGTTTGAGTTAATATTCCTCTGTAGAATAGAGATCCCCTATTGTTTACCCTTCTGACTTCTTGTTAAGGTATCCATTGAGGATTCACCAAGTGTCACAAAAAAATCACCTCTACCTCCATAATCAGATTCATACTCTAGGTAGTAATTTTAAAAGTCACCATTATAATTTGTCTTTGTTTCCCCACCTAGAATGTTCCCTGCAGTTTCATCAATGGTGATTAATTGCGTATATATGGTCATCTCAGGGCAGGTCTCTCCATCATGGTCTGTTGTGAGCTGAAAAATTCACATGTTCCCCTTTCTAAAATTTTGGGGAGCTTCGATAGTCAATCATTGTTGTGTTGGTGGAAGTTGCAATTGCTTCCCTTCGTGCTGCCTCCTAGGAATATCCTGGTAAGGTTGATGAAAAAGGGGATTTTCCTTTGGAAACTACCTTTTTATATCTATTAAATAATTTTTCAACCTCTATAACATAGCTTCAGAGGAATTATTACTATTACTGCTACTAGTTTGCAAATCCTTCTTCCATTTCTGGTTGTAATGAAATCATCTTCTAATCCAACTGTGGTTCTTTGATCATCCACCAAGGTTTCTAACTTACTTCTTCATAAATGAAAATTGATGCAATGAGGCATAAAATTTAGGAAGAAACACTTCTGATTATCCATCTTAGGTCTCTTATTAGCGGGAATTTTGTTAACAATCTTAATAAATTGGACCACAAACTCTCGATGAGGTATAAAAATTTCCTTCCTTATTTGAGATAGTGGTGCTAATAAGGAATGGTCATCTTCTAAACTTTTTAATCTTGCCTCGAACTGCATTCTCATAGTATTCCAATTGGTAATAGAGCTATGAGTTAAATGGTGGAACCAATCTACAGCTCTGTCAACCAGTGTTTCCACAAACAAACAAACCGCTACATCTTCATGTTTTACTGCAAGCACTCCACATGCAACAAAGAAAGTCCCAATGTGCTCATCAGTAGAAACCCATTACCTAAGAATTTAGGAAAATTCTTCCTAGACCCACGAGGGAGATCATTATGAGAAGTAAGATTAATTGGGCCTATAACCACTCCCCAAGGCACCAGATGAGCCATTCTTCTAAGTAATGAGAAAGGGACAGGGTTGAAACTATCTTTCAAGGGGATTGTAACACCATGGAGAGTTAGGACTTGGCATATGGGAGATGAAAATTTTTATTTCTTTGGAGGAGTAGGGGGTATGCTTCTACTCTAATGAATGAGCTTCACTAGAGAAAAAATTACTTTACTAAGATATTCAAACACAAGGTCTAATTCCTCTCTTTCTTGTGCACTCTTGGTATGTCTTCTAGTATCCAGATTTGAAAATAAAGGGCTATTTCACTGACCCCTTGGTCTTTCTTGCTAAGGCCTATTCTCTAAGACTAGGCATGGTGCTTGATTCCAAACCTGTCTTTGTTGTTGTCTTTGAAAAAACAACTATAAATTTTATGCTAATTCTTCTTCACTTTCCAATACTAGATCACTTACTTGTTTATACTCTTCAATGATTCTTCGTGATCTCTAGTCAAGGGTATTCAACTGACTGATGATATCTTCCTAGTTGTCTTGAAACCCTAGATTTGGTTGGAGCATAGGAAAGATATTTTCATGGGAGCACCATTATTCCCTCATAACTGAGTGAGTGAGGCCACAAAAAATATGTTAGTTAACAGACTGACCCTTTTATAATATTGACTCAAACCCTCAAAAAAGACCTCTCTATTAACAAACAGTTGAAGAAACTAAGACAAATGGTAAAAGTTTGATCTCTGAATTTTATAGGTACAACTCGCTGAGACAAATCTTGAATGAATATGTTTTTGATATTTTCTCAATATGAAAGGGTATGCTCTTGACCAAAGAGAAGGAGAGGATTCTAATGGATGCACATCACCATGACACACCTACAATAAAGCATGAAATTATAAAATTGAACAAAATCTAATTGTTGTATTTATTCTCCACAACCGTGAAAAAACAAAATACTGTTAAAGTTTCCACAATAAATTATGTATGCACATCCTCGTGACCATGAAAAACCATACATACAGTTTGATTATAAATGAGATATCAACCTATTAAACAACATGAACATAACAGAAGAAGGAAACCAATAGTGACTCACATATCACCTTATAACCATAGATCTCAAAATAACAGTTCAATATCTATAATCAATTAATTTCATCCACCATATATTCATCCATTTTAACAACAAAGTTATATTGAAAAACAACCATAATAAAATTTCAAGTCTCACACAGTTATCACAACAACAGGGGGAAATTGAATTAAAAATTGTCGATCCTTTGCATATTGTTCAAAGTAAATATTTAAAGTTGTTTGGCCTACCCAGGCTGTTACAATACAATTTTTTTACAGAATAAAAAGAAATAGTTACAAGACATATATCATAAGAGAATATTTGAAAATGGAAACACTTTTTTTTAATAAAGGCTACGTGGTTTTCTCATCATTATTTTCAAAAAGAATTGGCGCCTTTGAATTTATGGACATCAGCTACCAACTTGTCGAATTATGAAATTGGCACCTCAACACAAATAATCCTAATTCTTTGTCTTTGTAATAGTTGTGGATTCTGTGGAGATAATAAGGGCACTTCATTTCTATTGAGGCGGGAATTTCATCACATACCTTCAGAATTTTCCTGTGAAGTAGCTTTGGCAAGAATTTCCAAATTCTTCTTCTTTTGACACTCCTTAGCCTTGAGTAGTTTTTATTGGCCTTCTATTTAACAAATATTGGAAGAAGATCCCCACAGGTTCCTTCCCTTTAGAATTTAGGGAATAACACTTTCTACCTCCATTCTCCGATGAATGTTGTGCTTCATATATTTTCCTTCCGACCAAATAATTTTGATGATGTGGTAGGTTTTTTTTATCATCTATCAATCGGATCCCTATGATTTGTCTTCCTCTATCTTCTTCGGAAAAAAAATATAATTTCAAAATGTGTGGGTCCCAACCTTCCCTTTAGAATTTTGGGAACTCCCTTACTATGCTTCCATTTCCAATTCGGGAATTCCCTTACCATGCTTCCATTTCTGCCACCTTTAGCATTTTGAACCTCAATTTTTTGCAATAAAACACTTTGGTACTTTCTTTTTCTAAAATTCAGCTTTTGTCACTAATGCAACAGATTCTGAAGAGACTTAGAACTTAGGAACTGGAATAACTAAAATACTTGACCGAGCATGAGTACCCATTTTTCCAACATCCTGACCTAAGGTCTAAACTAGACTATGAGGATATAACCATTGAGATAGTAGGAGGACGCATTTCCCAAATTTTCAATGGGTGACCAGTTTTTGAAAAACCCAACACTTAGAGACTTAAACATAAAATTGAAACTTTAACCATACTTAAAAATTTTCAAAGCCAATTTGACACATGGTAACTAAAATATGACAAAAAAATCCATCACCATAACACCATAATGCCAAAATATCTACATACCTTTGAAGTTTGAACAATCACATTGAGCACACATCAAATCTTTTGGCTACACATCAAAGGGAGCTTCTTTGGGTGCGTAAGGTTTGCGTTTCTTGTGTGTTTATTGTCTAAACTTAAGTTTTGATCTTATATAGTTATTCGAATGTTCTTATTTAGTTATTTGCATTCCTCTTAACATTATTTCACCTTATACAAAAGGTACCAAGCATCAAATCCAACTGACTTCATAAGTCTGGGCATGCTTATACAATCCTCAATAGTGGTTATACGGAGATAACATAAAGGCGCACTCAACTCAACCTTGTCTATCTTCCTCAATTAGGGTGATTATCCTAGTCTCAAGTCTACCCTCTTAGGTTGCCATGGTGACAATACCCGATTACCCTAACTCGTAGATGTAACTTGTGAAATATTGATGAGTTTTGTGATTTTGATGATTACCACTGTAATTAATGTGCTAATTAATAATGACATTTATGTTACTAATAAATGTTAAGTAATCATGGATTTATCATTTTCATAGTTATTATATTTATTGTTACTATTATTATTATCAAATTGATACAATAATTAAAAATATCTCTATATCTAATTACCATGTATATATGTGAGTGTAAATGAATGTGTAAATATGTGTAATTATGTCAGGTAAATAAATTAATTGTATATTTTATTATGCCATTAATTAATTATTTTGTTTAAATAGAATTAAATAGTTATTAATTGCCTTGTGTAACTAACAATCTAATTTAATAAATTATCTATTAAATGTTATTGTATGTTATGGTCAGTTGGAAAAATTAGTTTCTTTCCCTGTACATATTTTTTGGAAATGTTTTGTGTAGACAAGGGGGAGTTCATTTTAGTTTTCCACTGTTGGTTGTGACATCATGGTCTGGCATATTTTTGTTGTTCAAACATCAGGCATAAGGGATGGTAGTCCGATCTGAACCAATACTATTATGCTTGTGTGAATTCTTCTTCTTATCTTGGACGGCTCAATGTTGTGTTCAATATCTTTGATGTGAGGATTTTCATACCAAGAGGCCAACATTATAATCTTGAATCAACTCTTTCCCCAGGACAATATATATTAATTATTAAGCATGGAAATTTGGAGTGTAATTATTATCATATGTTCTTTTCTTGATGATTTATTTTGGCCAAAGTTATCTCTACCTTAATGAGTTGTGTTCTTGGCATTTATACTTGTAATATTGGGTAAGTGGACAAAGATAGGGGATCAAAAATATGTCACTCACTTTTTTGTCCCAAAAAAATCACATGGCATGCACCATATATGGCACACACCATATGGCTTAACATGCCAAGCCTTAGGTTTGGGAACACCAAAATTATTTGATGTATGCCAAATATGGCATGCGCCATATATGACGTGTGCCAAATGCTCAACACTAAAAACTCTCTCTCTCTCTCTCTCTCTCTCTCTCTCTCTCTCATTAGGTTCTTCAAACTCCTGTCAAATAAAATCTTAGAGAAAGAATATATAAATAAAATTATAACATTTAAGTATAAGTCGCATTTCATGTATATATTGTTAGGATGTTTGAGAGTGGTTTCAGATCTCTAGGAGTTATAATTTAGATTCTATATTTTTGTAGATCTTATAAATTTTTAGACTCCTTCAAATTTCAGTAATCTCTCTCTCTCTCTCTCTCTCTCTCTCTCTCTCTCTCTCTCTCTCTCTCTCACCCCNTCTCTCTCTCTCTCTCTCTCTCTCTCTCTCTCTCTCTCTCTCTCTCTCTCTCACCCATATATTAGGGAGAGGGAGAGATGTGGGGGAGAGGGAGAGAGGTGAGCAAGAGGGAGATAAGTGAAAGAGGGATATGCTATACCTTGCATACTCGTCTCAACATTTTGTGTGGAAAATGTTGGGTCCCCTTTTTTGTTTCTTTCTCTTTGATTTTGTACTCCACAATCATTGACCCCAAAGTCCCTTTGGTTTTTCTTCTTGTCCCCTTTGCAGGGCTACATATTTTGGGATCCCGGGGTACTTAAGGGTTCTCTTACTCTTTCAGGTTTTTGGTATTCCATGGTTTCGATCCCTAGCATGTTCAAGTATTGATGTTAGTATAGAAATTATAAGGTGCATTAAATGCATTTATCTAACCAACTATAAAAGGGAAAAGGGCTCATTTGCACTTACAAAGAATTTGAAAATTCTAGAGCCTTCTTGAAAATAGTCTATAAAAGCTAGTGTGATCAAATTATAGCTCATGTTCATATCTTTTCATCAATTCTCGCTCATTTTCACTATTTTGATCTTTTGGAGGTAGGATTCCTTCATTCCTTCGGCAGTTAGGTTAGGTCATATACCCTTAGTTTAGAAATAAGGATTTTGTCTTGAAATCCATGCTTAGGTGCCTCAAATCATCTGAGTATCCTTTATGCACATTTGTCTGCTCCCCAAAGTTGAATGCCCTATTAGATTGCCCCTAAAATTCATGAATTATGGATTTATTGATGTCATATTTGTGTGCCTTAACATGTACAAATGAAAATAAAACAAACCTCACCAACCCCTAAGAGACATTTGATGTGAGAGCTTCTTTCCTTCATGAATCCTGCATCGTAGTTCACCTAAAGTATCATGCTCGAGAAAGATGTGGTCCTATGCATATCCTTGGCTGATAGATGATCCAAATTGGTCTGGGGCCCTTGATCTAGCATTCTAGTCTAAACAATCCCAATTAAGCATTCATTTTTAGGGAATCTAGAACCCATCACCCCTTTCAAAGGTCCTTTTTGAAGTCACTTTTGTGTACCAACTTGGTAAACGACTCCCTTAACACTCCAAGACAATAGAAGGTTAAAACTCAAGTATTCTTGAACTTTGGGTCCATAATTCTTATTCCCGCCTTGCCTAATTAGCATGATTGTTCTGGTAACACTGAACAAGACTTTCTAAACCCACTTCCATAGATTCAAATCTTTACAAAGCAATCCCAAGGAACTTGGTACCCCCAGACTCCCCTCACCCAATGAACAAGCCTATCCCTAACCCTAGGGTGCCTAAGGTCTACTTAACAAATGATATATATATGACACAAATTAATTCCCACCTCTATTTCTCCTATAAAATACTATGAACTAATGACATCCATTGTACCAATAATTATAGAAGGAAAGATATCCAAGGCATAGATTCAACTAGAAAAACTTCTCATCATGATTAAATACATTTACCAATGACAACTCTAATCATCCATGTTGGAGTGCATGATGCAAAATGTTATATATATATA
>MU225196.1:830063-851531 GCA_018584345.1 Thuja plicata
AATTCCACCTTTTTTTTGGAATTTGCCAAATTCTCATTTTGGTCCAAAATGAGAATTTGGCCGTACAAAAATACATCTTCCTGTTTTCATCTTCCAGCCATCTTCCAGCAAACAAACGGGGCCTTAGGTTGTTTGGTCTCGTGGACGTCAGTAAAATCATTCATTCATTAAATCACATTTCTTTCGAGTGTTTTGATTTTCACCAAATAGTTCTTCTTCCATGCGTAGCTTTTGCATCCAACATCATGCTCTTCTACTCCTTTGAATTCATCCTCCTGGCAATGTCATAAATTAATTTCATACAAAATTTTAGTCTTAGATTTCACATTTTAGATTGAATGGATTTTTTTGGGTTGGATCACAAAATGAGAGGTAGATGTGATTAGAATTCTCTTCTATTATCTATGCACCTATTCCTTTCAACCCTCTTCTACTTTGTTATTTTGTGTACAACTTGCAATTATATTTTTCGTGCACAATACCATCTTTTTTTTTGGGCATATGTTGCGATACTTGAATTCCATGCTACCACAGTTTGTTTGGCATCTTATCAAATAATTCTCACGTAGAATCTAGTTTTCAGCTTCGCACTTATCCAAAAAATATTACATTCCAAGAGCCTGCAACTCAATTTGGAATTAATAAGAGCAGCCCCAATAACAATGTTACCTCAGAGAAGAAGAGGGCAGAACAATATGTTTAAGGTTTGGGTTCTTACCTCTGAATAGAATGGTTCACAATTATAACATTGTTAGTGTTATTTTTAAATAGATTAATTTGAGTTTGATTTACAAGATTATGAATAGTTTGATTCATTGAAACAGATCACGCCTAGTATCTTTGAGCTCTTACACATTATTCATAGGATTGCCCTAGGATTATTTTTTATAATACATAGTGATTCATTCTTACTTGTACCTTCTTAAGAAGATAAACAACAGAATGCACAACATCTCTCCAATACACATTAGGTAGGTAAGAATCCTTTAGCATAGTTCTATGTAAAGAATATAGATTCACTCTATATTTTGGAAATTACTCACACACAGAATGCTCTGTATTCAGCAAATAATTAAAATCCCCAAAAACAGGGCAGGGCATAAACATGAACAAAGATAGAGATATGCAAGATTTCTTCCTTGCTTTTATTAACTAGAAATTACTTCTACAACTGGAATAAACTTGCATCTATCTGGGGCTGCATACAAACTTCAACAATGTCTGGAGCAATTACTGCTCAACAAGACAATTACAAAATAATTGTTGCTGCAATAAACAAGTCTCTGATAAAACAAAGCACTTACAAAAAATAAACTAAATTGTTGCTGCTGCAAATAAACTACTTCCAAGTCTGTTGAAGGATAAATATATTATTTACTTTATAAAGTATTTGTTGTCCAAACAAAATATTAGAAGTCTAAAGAAGAAATCAGATTTCCCCAAAATCTGATTTGAACTCATCTCAAAAAAAGTCCACAAAAAATCTGATATTCTTTGAGCAATAAACATAAGAGATTTAACTTTTGGAAAGTCAAAGAAAGGGGCTCAAGATAATTAGATTTTATTATAAAAATCCAACACTCCCCCATTGTCTTGAGCCGACAAAACATGATCATGCTTGATCCAAATGAACTACGCCCAGATTTCTCCTTAGGCGCTCAAAACTTGCAATGCCTAATGGCTTGGTGAAAATGTCTGCTAGTTGCTGCTCCGACCTGCAAAAATCTATTTTTATTTCACCATTCTCAACTAATTCTCTAATAAAATGATACCTGATTTCGATGTGCTTTTTTCTTCCATGAAACACAAGATTTTTTGACAAATCTATTGAGGAAATATTGTCACAAAATATTGTGGTTCCATCCTCTTGTTTTTCCTTCAATTCTGCCAAGATTCTTCTCAGCCAAATAGCTTGACATGCTGCTGCATTTGCTGCTATATATTTAGCCTCTGTTGTAGATTGAGAAACTATAGATTTCTTCTTAGAATCCCATGAGATTACACCTGAACCCATGTGAAAGACATATCCAGAAGTGCTCTTTTGATCATCCAAACTCCCTGCCCAATCACTGTTTGTGTAACCAATCAATCCAGGATCATTTGCTATAATATACAAAATACCATATCCCTTGGTTCCATTCACATACCTTAGGATTCTCTTTCCCTCTTGCCAATGAGAGTCCTTTGGAGTTTCTATAAATCTGGAAATCAAACTTACTACATGCATAATGTCTGGTCTAGTTGTTGTTAAATACATCAAACTTCCAACCAAGCTTTTAAACAAAGTCAGATTCACATTGCTGCTGCAATCATTCTTACTTAGCTTTAGACCTACCGTAGTTGGTGTTGGGGTAGCCTTGCTATTCTGCATTTTAATTCTCTCCAAGATTTGATTTGCATATATTTCTTGAGAAATAAAAATTCCCTCATGCATTTGTTTTACTTATATGCCTAGAAAATATCTCAAGAGACCTAAGTCTGA
Source organism: Thuja plicata (assembly GCA_018584345.1). Taxonomy (NCBI): domain Eukaryota; kingdom Viridiplantae; phylum Streptophyta; class Pinopsida; order Cupressales; family Cupressaceae; genus Thuja; species Thuja plicata. The sequence continues at coordinate 832,546 of MU225196.1, forward strand.
CATTTCAAACTCTCTTTTCATGGCCTCTTTAAAATCAACAATGAGAAAATCATTATCCCCAGTAAATATTAAATTATCAACATACAAGACAACAATTAAAATATTACTATTTACTGCCTTGATGTAAAGAGTGGGCTCACCATTGCTTTTGCAAAAGTCATTGCTCATCAAATATGAGTCAATTCTGCTATAACATGTCTGTGGACCTTGCTTAAGCCCATAAAGAGAATTTTTTAGCCTATACACTTTACCTTCATGACCCGGAACTTCATAAACAGGTGGCTGCTCCACATAAACCTCTTATTTCAATACTCCATTCAAGAAGGCGGATTTCACATCCATTTGATATACCTTCCATTTGTGATGGGCTTTAATTGCTATGACAACACGCACGGTTTCCATTCTAGCAACAGGGGCATAGGTTTCATCATAGTCTCTACCAAACTATTGTTTATACCCCTTGACCACCAATCGAGCCTTATGCCTATCTATTTTTCCTTTAGCATTGCTCTTGGTCTTGTAGACCCATTTAACTCCAATAACTTTCTTGTTAGGAGGTAAATTAGTGAGCTCCCAAGTTTCATTTCTTTGAATTGCATCTATTTCCTCATCCATGGCTTTACACCATTTTTCTTCTTTTTCAGCATCCTCAAAATAAATTCGACCACTATGAGAAAATAATGTAAAATTTATATTTTCATTAAATTCATTTTCATACATTTCATCTTGGTAAATCTCCCTTAGACTCTTGGTCTTTCGTGGCACTAGGGAGGTGAAAGTGGGATCACTACTCTCAGTATTGCTACTGCTGGTCTCTGTTGGGACAATTTGTTGCCTTCTAGAGCCTTCTATATCTATTGTTATTTCATCTTGTTGTTCATTAGCATCATCATCTTCAGAAATAATTGACACTTTACTTGAAGTGCTTGATGATGTGTCTACCGAGCCATCCCATGACTCATTCTCAATGAACCCCACGTCTCTTGAAATTATGATCTTTTTGGTGACAGGGTTATACAACCTATATGCCTTTGAATCAAGACTGTATCCCACAAAGATACACTTCACACCCTTTTCATCCAACTTTTGTCTTTGCTCCTTTGGCACGTGTGCATATGCTACACACCCAAACACTCTCAAGTGTTCAACCGTCCATCTATGCTTTTCCCATGCTTCCAATGGAATCTTGTCACAGACTGAATTTGTAGGACTTCTATTCATTAAATAGACAGCTGCTGCTACAGCCTCTCCCCAATATTCAATTGGGAGTCCTTTTGCTTTCATCATACTTCTTGCCATCTCAACGATGGTCCTATTCTTTCTTTCAGCCACTCCATTTTGTTGTGGAGTATAACTGACTGTTAGCTCCTTCTTTTTGCCATTCTTCTTGCAAAATTTCAAAAAAATATTGGAGGTATATTCCCCCCCTCTGTCTGACCTTAGGAATTTCAGATTATGTCCACTTTCTTTTTCAGCCTGGGCTGTAAATTCTAAAAACTTATCAAAAGCTTCATATTTATTTTGCATAAAATAAACCCATGTTCTATGGCTGAAATCATCTATGAAGGTCATAAAATAAGTACTCCCCCCAATGGAAGTGATTTTCATAGGGCCAACTAAATCAGTATGCACCAACTCTAATGGTGCTCTTTCCCTTCTAGATTTTTCAGAATTAAAGGGAAGCCTATGTTGCTTACCCAAAATGCAAGCCTCACACTTGCTACTGAACTCTTTAATACATGACAAATCATCTACCATTCTTTTCTTCAACAATAAACTTAAACCAGCATAGCCAATATGTCCATACCTTAAAGGCCATAGCTTGGAGGGGTCTTCAATCACACTCTTGAAGGCTGATTGTTGTACTGATGTACATGCTTTCTTGGGGGATGCAGCTGCTGAAATTGAAGAGAAACACATTTATATCTTCAATGGAAACATTCGATTCTTTGTCATTTGGACTGCTGCAATTATTTTCTTACTACCATCCTTATCATAAATGACACATTGATCATTCTCAATAAGCAATTTATATCCATTTTGAATGAGTTGTCCAACACTCATCAAATTATGCTTTATCCCCGGGGAAAAATAAACATTCTGAATTTCTTGTTTCTCACTTTGCTTGGTGCGGATCATAATAGATCCTTTGTCCACAACTGGAATAATTTCATTGTTCCCCATTCTAATTTTAGATTTAATATATTTATCAATGAAAGAAAAAAGACTTTCATTTCCACTCATGTGGTTACTACAACCGCTGTCCAAATACAAGACTTCGGGGCTGCCTTCTTCACCAATATTGCACATGATGAAGGTTGTGGGATTATTTTAATTACCCACTTTCACATCAGCAATGTTTGCACTTTGCTTTGACTGATCACCTTTCTTTTTCCAGAATTCACTTGCATAATGCCCAAATTTATGGCAATAATAGCACTAAACATTGCTCTTGTTCGAGTAACTATTTTTCTTGCCTCCTCTAGAATTATTCTGAGAGCTGCTAGCTCCCTCATTTGTGGCTGCTCGTTTTGAGCTTTCTCCTCCAGCATTTTATTGTCTGGAGTTTCCACGACCTCTGCCTCTTGATCCTCTTCTAGAGTTGTTTCTTCCTCTCCCCCTGCCTCTTGCATTGGATTGAGCTCTGAAAGCTTTCTCTTGAGAAGAACTTACTGATCGATTAATTCGATGCTCATGGGTTTGGAAAGAACCCATTAACTCATCAATAGTCAATGTTGAGAGATCCTTTGCCTCTTCAATGACAATAACTAGAGTATCAAATTTTGAGGGAAGACTTCTCAAAATTTTCTCTACTATTCTTTGCTCCTCCATGGTTTCTCCATTGGTTCTCAACTAGTTTATCAAACCAGAGAGTCTTGAGCTAAAATCTGAAATTGATTCATTGTGCTTCATGAGAAAAGTCTCAAATTCCCTTCAAAGCATTTGGAGCTTCACCACATGAACTTTTTCAGTCCCTTTAAAACTTGTGTGAAGGATATCCCAAGCTTTTTTGGAATAATCAGTTGCTGCTATTCTGGGAAAAATTGCCTCTATCAAGGTAGTTTCAATCAAGCTCAAAGCTTTTGCATCTTTCCTCCTTCACTCCTTCAATTGAGTCTTCTGATTTTTTGTGAGGACAACAAACACTGTTGGGTCAGTTATATCCACAAATCCATTGACCACAAGCTCCCACAAATCATTTGCAACCATTACGGTCTTCATCTTCTTTGCCCAAACATCATAATTTTGTCCATTAAAGGATGGTGGCTATTGCCAACTCTTTCCTACATCTCCATCCATGTCTCCTGTGCAAGATAAACAAATACCCAGAAAAAACAAATGCCCAAACTCACAAGGATTGAGGGCCAATCAGCTCTGATACCATGTAAAAAATATAGATTCACTCTATATTCTGGAAATTACTCACACACAAAATGCTTTGTATTCAACAAATAACTAAATTCCCCAAAAATAGGGCAGAGCATAAACACAAACAAAGATGGAGATATGCAAGCTTTCTTCCTTGCTTCTATTAACTAGAAATTACTTCTACAACTGAAATAAACTTGCAGCTATCTGGGGCTGCATACAAACTTCAACAACGTCTGGAGCAATCAGTGCTCAACAAGATAATTACAAAATAATTACTGCTGCAATAAACAAGTCTCTAATAAAACAACGCACTTACAAAAAACAAACTAAATTGTTGCTGCTGCAAATAAACTACTTCCAAGTCTATTGAAGGATAAAGATATTCTTTACTTTATAAAGTATTTTTTGTCCAAATAAAATATTAGAAGTCTAAAGAAGAAATCAGATTTCCCCAAAATCTGGTTTGAACTCATCTCAAAAAAAGTCCACACAAAATTTGATATTATTTGAGTAATAAATAGAGGAGATTTAACTTTTGGAAAGTCAAAGAAAGGGGCTCAAGATAATTAGATTTTATTATAAAAATCCAACATTCTATCCATCTCAACAAATATACTATTTTTCCTTTAAACAACTCCATTTTGTTGCAAATTCCTAGGTGCAAACAATTGTCTTCTAATATCATGCTCTTCAAAAAATCTATCAAATTCATTCGAAGTAAACTCACTACCTCTATCAGACCTTAAACATTTGATCGTATCTTCCACTTGATTCTCAACCATATTCTTAAAACACTTTAAATGTAAGAACCCCAACAAGTTCTAACTCTGCCAAACCACTAATTTTCTATGCAAATGATATATTTTTTTTATATGACAATATAATGCAGCAAATAAAGATATTGCAATAAAAAATTTTAAACTCAAAACTAAAATTGCATTGAAAATACATAGCTGAAAATTCAAATTTTTATACCAGCTTGAAAACTCAGAATTTTCACTATATATTGACAATCCAGTTCATTAAATAACCCCTATTATCTAAAACAACAATACACAGAAAACCTAGAATCTGCTCATAAATGTTTGAAACTTGATTAATAATGGCTGCCAATTTCGTTTATCACTGCAAACTCTTCTGGTAAATAATGAAGCATTTAAACCCTTAATTTTGCAACAATAAATTCATTCTTGGCCTCTGAAATTAAGCCAACGCCTAACATAATTCATTGGGTGTTTCACCAATTCACTATGTTGAAAAACTTAGAAGAATTCACAATTCTTCAAGCTTGAAATCTGAAACCCTTGTTTCCATTTCTTCTTCACACAAACAAAGCAAAGTAAAAAATGATCATCAATAATGAGGTTGATTTTCTTTTTGATGTGCTTTTATAACTCCAATCTCCTTAATAGCATTTAAATCCATTTTCAAATCCACTTCTAGGTTTTTAATAAGACTTTATAATAAGTCTTCAAACTTGGGTGCTCATATTCATGGATTATAAATGCACTTTAATATCATTTAAAATAATATTACTTGTGTGCACATTGACTTTATAAAATACTTAATATTTTGGCCTCCAAAATATAATCATTAATTGCACTTTAAATCACATAAATGAAGGGTCATGGCCTCATTGAATATAAAGTGATTTTTTAACCTTATAAATAATTATTAATAAAGTAATCACTTTATTAATAATTAAAATAACATAACTCCACAAATAATCATTATTTCTCAATTCTATCTGAAGTTGGGAGCTAACCATTATGTCCACTGTGCACCCAACTGCCTTACTAAAAATAGTAAGGGTCCCTCTCTAACATCCACTAACTTACTATAAATAGTAAGTCCCTGAAACTGAGCCAATTGACGAATGAGTTAATCACTATGCATACCATGTGTCTAGGTGCCCCTGTCAAAAATAACTCTCACCATAATTTGACTCACTATAAATAGTAAGTCCCAAACTGGAAGCTCTGTCAATGTTACCACAACTCCATATTGCTAGCAAACTGTCTAGGTACCCTGCTAAAAATAGAAACTCCGACTTACCCAAAATAGACACTTACTATAAATAGTAAGTGTGTCTATCTGACTCAAACGAAGAGAAATCCTGATAACACAGACCTCCAGAGTGGAAACTGGCCACTAGCTCTGCCACATGACCCCCTCTATTATCTTGATTAGCCTACAAGGGTCCAAATATAGGAAAATCCCTCAAAATCTAATGCGCATAAAAATGGGGACATTACAGTCCTCCCTTCCTAAAATTGCTTGTCCCCAAGCAATCCTAGAAAATAAACACATAAGTCCACCTTGATCCCAAGAATAGAATGGTGTAATGTCCCTGCGATCACCTGCAAACTCCTATACTGAAATCACCATCCATTGAGCTAACCAAAACACATTGTCACCATGCCAACCATAGTGACCCACACAATCTACAATGCCAAACCTATCACTACTTGGATCCCAAAAGAGATGAACTCACAACCATCCATAACAAGAATGAATGGATATCCAAAACCATTTTCTATATCAACTCTCTCTGCACATCGTACCAACCCATCTGTACAACAGAGACATGTACTCCCATGACCCAAAAATGCATCCTCTGTAATACCATCCTGGATAAACTGACACTGGAAGTCACCTCCTGCTAACTTGCAGTAACAACCCCATCAACCGTAGATGGAGTAAACCCATCCTGAAAAGAATGGTATAACCCTGGAGCCAACCCACACCGACATGAAAATAAGTCCTCAACCGGTGGGTCAAAAGAGAAATGATGAGCGCTCCTCACTATGTAATCATGGTGAAATGCTCCAATCCCTGTCAGAGGCTCATCAAAATCAAACCGAGAATCAAGAGATGGCTCCAATCTCTGACCCTGAACAACTGGTCGGGTAGGATCATGGGTAACCCTCTCAGCGAACCCAACAAAAAAATCTCGATGAGGAAGTATTGTAGTCAAGGTATCTACAATCTTCCCCACTAACATCAGAATACCATGAGAACCCCATATGAGTGTACCCTCAGAAGCCCTGAAAGGTCCCTCCTACAAAACCAGACTCTCAAGCAAGTATTCCATGAATGACTCCATGAAGTAGAAATTATAAGAAGTAGCATTAACCTACTCCCCTGCAATCCACAGTTGATCCCTCTGAACTACCAACTGCCTAACACTAGATCAGTTGTATGAAAAGGAGGAAAAGATTTGCTCCAGATAGAAGGAAAAAAATCAACATAAGAACTAGCCTCAAAACTAGATGATACTATGTCCATGTCCTGTGAATCAAAGTGAGTAGTGTCAGAAACTGGCACACAACTCTCTAACGAATCCACTCTTGCTACCTCGGGACTCTCAACAAAGTGTGTCAAGGTCAGTTTGTTGGTTGCTTGTTTCAAATCATGGTTCACATGCCTCTGTCTTTCATTTGTTCTACCCTTAGAACGTTCCCTTCTCTGAGTCATGAACCTGTCAAAATTCAAATGTTGCTTTACTTCTTTTGGTAAAGCATCCCACTCAGTATGTAGATCTAATATGTCATCAGTGAATGATACCTCCTCCTCAATACTAACAACATCAATCTCAGGTCTCAAGAAGGTAGGACATAGAGGCCTGCCTTGTGTACCTTTCAAATCAACTCTAGACCTATGAGAACTACCTGAGATAATCCTGGTATCTCTATTCATGCCCTAATCTCTAGGCAATGTAATGTGTTGAAGAGTATCAAATAAGTTCTGTGAGATAGTTGCCATCTGTTGTTGGTCAGTTGCCAACTCTCGCTGACTATGTGCAATATTCTTGAACATTGTCCTAGCTTCTCTCTCCTCATCATTACCTACATTGCCTGGAATGCTATCTCCCATATTTCTCTATTCTTGATCACCAGGTGGTGAAGAATTTCTACCTCTGCGAGTGTAATGAAAACCTAGTATATATCTGTCACCTTCCATTAATTAAGCTCAATCCCCTGCAAGCTGGCAAGAAAACTGTTCTAATATCACTGTAAGAACCTAAACCGGAACCAACTCTGCCAAACCACTAATTTTCTATGCAAATGATATACTTGTTTTGATATGACAATATAATGCAGCAAATAAAGATATTGAAATAATAATTTCTAAACTCAAAACTGAAATTGCATTGAAAATACAAAGCTAAAAATTCCAAATTTTTATACCAGCTTGAAAACTCAGAATTTTCACAATATATTGATAACCCAGTTCCTTAAATAACCCCTATTATCTAAAACAATAATACCCATAAAACCTAGGAGTTAATTCATGAATTTACAGGTATGATATATCTTGAAACCCTTGAATAAACTTCACAAATCTGCTCATAAATGCTTGAAACCTGATTAATAATGGTTGTCGATTCCTTTTATCACTGCAAAATCTTCTTGTAAATAATGAAGCATTCAAACCCTTAATTTTGTAACAATAAATTTATTCTTGGCCTCTGAACTGAAGCCAACGCCTGACATTATTTGTTGGGTATTTCACCAATTCACTATGTTGAAAAACTTAGAAGAATTCACAATTCTTCAAGCTTGAAATCTGAAACCCTTGTTTCCATTTTTTCTTCACACAAACAAAGAAAATTAAAAATGATCATTAATAATGAGGTTGATTTTTTTTTTTTATGTACTTTTATAACTCATATCTCCTTAATAGCACTTAAATCCATCTTAAATCCACTTCTAGGTTTTTAATAAGATTTTATAATAAGTCTTCAAACTTGGGTGCTTATATTCATGGATTATAAATGCACTTTAATATCATTTAAAATAATATTAATTGTGTGCACATTGACTTTATAAAATACTAAATATGTTGGCCTCCAAAATATAATCCATTAATTGCACTTTAAGTCACTTAAATGAAGGGTCATGGCCTCATTGAATATAAAGTGACTTTTTAACCTTATAGATAATTATTAATAAAGTAATCACTTTATTAATAATTAAAATAACATAACTCCACAAATAATCATTATTTCTCAATTTTGTCTGAACTTGGGAGTTAACCATTATGTCCACTGTGCACCCAACTGCCTTACTAAAAATAGTAAGGGTCCCTCTCTAACATCCACTAACTTACTATAAATAGTAAGTCCCTGAAACTGAGCCAACTGATGAATGAGTTAATCAATGTGCATACCATGAGTCTGGATGCCCCTGTCAAAAATAGCTCTGACCATAATTTGACTTACTTTAAATAGTAAGTCCCAAACTGGAAGCTTTGTAAATGTTAGCACAACTCCATACTACTAGCGAGCTAACCATGTGCCCTGCTAAGGATAGAACTCTGACTTACCCAAAATAGACACTTACTATAAACAGTAAGTGTGCTTATCTTACTCACACGAAGAGAAATCCCAACATCACAGACCTACACGGCCCCCTCTATCATCCTGATTAGCCTACGAGGGTCCAAATATAGGAAAATCTCTCAAATTCCAATGTGCATAAAAAATGGGACATTACATTAAATCTATCTAGGGCTTTGAATTTTTATTTTAACAAAGTAATTTATTTCATTCTTGAATAATCATCAATAAGAAACATAACATACCTTTCATCATTTAGTCCTCTTGTCCTTGTAGGTCCACGCGGTTCTGTATGAAATAGCTCCATTTTTTGTATTAGAATACACCTTCTTCTTGAATTTGATCCATATATTCTTTTCCAATTGACATTTCTCACACATTGTGTTAGCAGACTTTATAATCTTTAGAAAACTTATCACTACATGAGTAGAATTGATATTCACCATGTTGTCAAAATTAATGTATTCTATCTTTTTGTGTCACAACCAACATTTATTTCTTTGTGCCAACAAACAACTGCTTCCCTTGTTCTCCTTTATGTCATAGAAATTTCCATTCACCCTCATACCCTGTGTAACTAACCTTCCAAAATCTTTTCGATTCTCACATATTGATCCATGAAATGTAAACTTGTAACCCTTACTGTACATCTAACTCACACTCAAAAGATTATGTCTTAAACCTTCAACATAATAAACATCATTTTCCTTATTCTTATTATCAATAGATATGGTTCCCTTACAACATATAGGTGCAACCTCTTCACCAAAAAACTGAACTAAAATTTTCAAATTCAAGGAACTTCCTTCTATCACCAGTCATATGATTTGAACATCCAAAATCAATCACCCAAGCTTTAGGTTTTTTTTGCATGGACACTCCTCGCAATCATAGATCTTTCATTATTTTCATCATCATGGTGACTACTGGACATTTTACTATCATTTTTCTCTATTTCCAAAAACAAATCTCATCATTTGGATCATCAAAATATTTATCTTTAGATGAATGGGCTCTCCATTGAACAAAAACTCTTCTTAGACTTATCTTTGTCATCTACATTTTTATTTCTATCACATCTTCCATAAACATCCTTTCTCTTATTATCATCATCAAGGCTCTTATAGTTATCTTCCTTGAAAGGATATCTAGTAGCATAAAGACCAATTCTTCCACAATTGAAACATTTGAAGTAAAAGTATATGAAAGCAACACTATTTTGGACCAGTTATCAGCCATGTAGAAAAGTCACAATGATAAAGAAGGATTGGGGTTTACTGGAGAATGTTCAAATCAGAAGGAAAAGGAAAAGAAAAGGAAATTGGAGATGATGCAAAGGTTGAAGTAACAAGAAAGGTCAAAAATTAGAATACATCCACAAGAAGAGCTCCAGTAAGACAACTGAATGCTCAAAGGTACTTATCTTTTAATGGTTGTTGTTACATTTACAAGAATTTTGGCCATAAAGCAGTTGAACAAGATAGGAAAGGATCAGAAGGTTCAATACTTTAATTGTCACAACTTTCGTCATAAGGCAAGTAAATGTAAGAGTCAAGTTTCAAATCAAAATAAAAAGAATGCAATGAATAATATCTTTCATGGGAATTACTATGTATATCATAACTATCATCACAAGGCTAGCCAATGTAGATCTAAGATTCATTCAGTGAGATATGATAGAAGGGATGTTAATTGTTTCAAATGTGGTCAAAGTGATGATTGTGCTAAATCATGTAGATCTAGTGGTGCTCCAGTAAATACTGAGAGTGGAAACAATGTTTTAGTTGAATCTGAGAAGACTATCATGATATGGAAGAAGAAAGATGTCACTGTTGTTGTGGAGAGTATTGTGGTATCGGATCCTGGTACTAGCTCTTCGTACAACTAAGACAAATGCTTGGGCTCAGGGGGGGTATTAAACATGCAAATTCTATGCTAGATGGTATCGATTGCAAGAAGCTTTCCTCCGATAGGAAGAATCAGAGTATTAATGATACCAAGACATTTTGGTTGATTGATGTGTAAAGTAGAATGTGATTGTGTCAGTGATATTTAAATTTTAGTAGAAATTTTGAATCATTTATTATTGTAGCATGAAGGGAAAAAATTGTGAATCGCAAAGAGACTGAGAAAGAATATTTGTGAAGAGATCATGGCACCTAAATTAGCTATTTGTAGTGTCGGTGCGTCTGTAGTGAAGAAAATGAAGAAAGTTGAACTGAAGGAATTTGATTGCAACTGCATTATGCAATTAGAATCTAGGTTACTTGTGGAGGATGTGCAGCAAGTTATAAATATTAGACTTGATATCTGGGGAGAATTTTCGTGGTGTGATGACAGTGAATTCATCATGTTTGTGCTGAGTCGGTTTAATGGTGAAACCCTGGTGCTGGACAAGCCCTATTGTTATATTGTGGTGACTAATCAGGAAAGTATTATCCAGGAAAGTATTTTACACTTTCTGCAATGCATGGGGTTCGGGGTAATTAATGGGCCGACATGTTCTAACCCTAAAGCGGCATAAAGGTTGTATAAATTGGCTTAGGGTTAGGGTTTTACATTATGTATGTTTTTTAGTAAGCTTCTTGCGATGGTATTGAGTTGTAAGGGATTGCGGATTGCAATCAGATTGTAATCATTGGATAATAATAAGATTGGACTTGATGTTTGGTGGATGTAGCCCAGGGATTGGGTGAACCATGTTAAATCTTTGTGTCTTGTGTTCACTTCTATTTTTTTTGGTCTTATATATTCTGATATTGGTTATATTTTTGCATGTAATTATTAGATTTTTGTCTTCTATTCCTAACAACTATGTCGTAGCGAAGGAAAAAATTGAGCCAATTACTGGATTGTACAATGTTGATGAATTACCTAGGAAGAAGTCTATTAGCTATCAGGAGGTAGAAGTTCTAACAGTGATTGACAAGGATCATTGTGAATTTATCATCAATACTCTTGAGGATCTAATTCTAAGGTATGTTGCTTATGACATTTCATATAAGATACAGTTTCAAAATCGTGATAGCTCGACTTCTACTTTAGTTGTGTATATGTCACATAAGATTGTAAAGGAGAATGTGCAAATGGATCTATGCAAAAAAAAACTAGTTAATTTTCTAGAGAATGTAAACATGTTAGTTGAAAGGATATGGTTTCAGTTTCGGATCTTCGGTTATGTGTTTGGTCTTTTACTTCATGTGATATTTACTTGGCAATAAAAATGTTGTATGGGGGACTGACATTCTTGTCAATAAGTAGATCTTTGGGTATTTGAATATGTTAGAGAATAACATTGATGTGTGTAAGGCATATTTCTTGCTTGTACAAGGGAATATTAGTTCAGGATTGGTGATTTTTGTTGCTTTATCGACAAGTCATGGTGAGGAGAGCTCCTTCTCCCGTCAGAAGAGACTAGAATTTATTGGTGATTCATCTCTTGAACCGAAGAAAAGAAAGACATGACAAAGGAAAATAAATAGTTACCACTTCAGAGGATGATGAAGAAGAAGCTAAGGAAGAAGAGATGGAAGAAGAGAAAATTGTGCTTTCTCTGACAGAATCTAAGCGCGTGGATTCTAATATGGTGAAAAATTTATTGGAGAATGATGAGTATGAGAAGATTGCTAGTCTATGGACCGATTTCTCATCGGTGGATAAGAATTTGATGACGGATTTGTTGACCGATCACTTGATCAGTAAAAATGTTACGGTGTCTAGTATGCTACGAGCCAAACTTTTGATTAGTGTTTTGATTGATTTGTTGGAGTTTGGTGCAGATTACCGTATAGTGGAGAAATCTATAGTGAAGAAATGTGACAATAAAAAATAGAAACTTTCAAGGATTATTGGTGAGATGAAGGAATGTGTGAAGGAGATTACTGACCTATACAAGTATTGTCTTTGGTGGCCTATAGTTGATGATAATTTCAGAGGTTTGTGTGAATTTATTGAGACAGAGCTGAATGAAATTGGAAAGGTATACGATATCTTCAAAGGCAAAAATGGGAAACAGAGAATCAGGGTTGGTTAACTTCACACAGAGCTATTGTTGCAGCAAAGGTAGAGAGAAAACTTTATCAAGGCCTTATTGCTCGTGAAGAATATGATTGAAATTCAGTTAGAGTTTGTTTTTGGCATACGAACAGATGCATAGGATTATGAGCGATGGTTTCAGTCTTTGGATTGGATGAAATATGTTGACAAACTGGTGGAATGCGACAGTTTGTGTGCTCATATAGTGTCAGTTATTGCTAATTGGAAGGAGCTTCCAATTCTGAAAGAAAGGTATAAGAAAATCTTTCATGTTAAAACTGTTGTAGTTCTTTAACTTTCCTTCTTTTAGTTTTTTGGTCCTTTGCCATTGTCACAAAAAGGGGAGAAGAAAGGAAAAACAAATGTTGCATCTACTTAGGGGAAGATTTTTTGTGTATTTAATGTTTTGTCATTAATGACAAAGGGGGATATTGTTAAACTCATTAAGTTATTGCTGAAATTTATTGTCATAGATGTCAAAACCTTCATACCGACACCCTAACAATATCAATTGGTTTTTGATAGTTTTGGATATGCATCATATGTTTGTCAGTTATATAACAAAGGTTTCGATTATGGATAGTTTTGGAGTATGGCAAGTGTACATGGCTATACTTATGGTCTATACGTTTTAGTACACTTGTATGTTTTTGGTGATCAAATTTTGTATTAAGTTTCTTGTCATCTTCTGGTGACTGCTACGCTTGAAATGTTCTTCCGGTTGCTTGTGTCAGTTGGAAAATGATGTTCTTCATCAGAATGGTTTTATATCTTCATCTAGACCCGCTTTATCCTATTTCACCTATCGGTTGCTTCAAATGTTTTGGTAATCAAGACATGGTCTTGGTTGTGGCATTCCTACAATAACAGTAAAATGTAACGTTCAACGAAATATCTTATGTATGACCTATATTTGGTCTTGGTATAGCGTATTGTAATGTTTCCTTAAGTGTTTCCTATATTTAGGACCTAGGGTAATGTATTTATTGTAATTGTAACATCTTTTATTAATTGGGGCCATCACACATGTTTGGTGTGAGATAACATATGTATGGTCAGATATTCATATAAATAAAGGAGAAAATTTTGTATCTTGATGTTGGTATATATATGATGGTGTTGTGCGAACAGTGTGAATTAGTGAAGGAGAAGTAGTACAAATTTGTGATAGTTTTGTATGTGAGCAAAAGTTTGTGAAGTAGATTATTGAAAATCAAGAGGTAGCTTGCATACTGTGTTATAGTGGATCTGACAGTTGCATACATAGAGAAGATCAATATTTAGATCTACCGGTGGTAACAATATCTGAGCTTAATTGTTGAATTGTTTCATGCATAGCTAGATACAATTCTTTTAGTTCATCTTTTGTCAGTGATATTTGTATTGGCGGTGAGCCTTATTCATTTGTAAGGGTAGTTATCCCGACTGCCAGTGAGTCGATCGTTAGTGAGCCAACCTCCTGTGAGCACAATCGGTAGTGAGCCTTTGTAAAAATCACCTTAACCGGTGTCACCCTAATAGGTGTTCATTTCATGAGAATTACTTTCTCTATGATTTTTCCTAGTTTGGATTTCCATGTAAATCTTGGTGTTCTTTATGTCAGTGCTTATGTGCTTTCATGCTTATATATTTTATGAATGTTTAATGTGGTTAACTGATAGATCAGAAGTTGTTATTGTTGTTGTTTATGAGTTTACTGACAAAGCAAAAGTTTTATCATATTTAGCTATGTTGTTTGTGCAAGGGAAAGCTAATTGACATGACTTTGAGATACAATCACCTAATGGGGAGTTAAAAAGAATTCCAAATCCTGACTTGTGATGAGTATAAGATCCATCAAAGTATAACTTCCATGAATATGATGAATTTTTTGTGACAATCGATTCATCTAGGAATTCTAAAATAAGAGGGACATCTATATCTATATGTGCATCTGCTAATTGATCTATGATAACTTCTCCCTTGATAACTTTATGATCTATCCATTCAATGTCAAATTCACTCAATATCATGACCCAATTTGCCATATGACCAATGAGGATAGCCTTGAATAGGGGATATTTCAAAGGATCAACTTTAGAAATAAGCTTCATTTAGTGAATAAACATATAATGTCAACATTTATGTGATGCCAAAACAACAAAAAACATGCTTGTTCAATTAGAGCGTAATTAAACTCATATCCTACAAAGGTATTGCTAATATAATCAATACATATATATATATATTCTTGTATTACCATGTTAGGCAAAAAGAACACCTAATGGAAATGTAGTGGCTTGTCATGTCGCCTTTCTAGAGTGGACATCAGAGATGGAGGAGTTGGCCTATCATTGGAGTCTCGTAGGCTAGCGGAGATGGATACGGACTCATTCAGTGCATACAGTGACTAGATTTTGGCCTTACAAGCAGTTTGGAGCCAGTTTGGAGCAGTTCCTAGATTTTAGGGGATATCCGTACTTTTTAAGAGGATGTGGCAGTTTCCAGATGTGAGGTCCCATTGGACCATTCCATGGTTTTAGTTTTAGGATGACAGGGTGTGTTCCCTAGTTTCTAGGAGCATCCCTAGATTTTAGGGATGGGACTGCCAGTTGAACCATCTCATTCGGCATCAGTCTATACAGGTGACATGGTGGTAAATATAATGTTGCAGTGCAGTTCCTTGATTTTAGGAGGTAGTTCCTACTTTTTAGGAGGGGAATTCCTACTTTTTAGGAGGTGGTGTCAGCTTCCAGATTTGAGGTTCTATAAGGTCATCCCTTGGTTTCAGTTTCAGGAGATTTGGGTGTGTTTCCTAGTTTCTAGGAGCATCCCTAGATTTTAGGGATGAGACTGCCAGTTATTCCAGGTTGACTGACATCAGTCATAGGCAGGTGACATACTTAGCTTCAGCATTTTGGGGTGTCTCGAGTATTCCTTGGCTACTTGGGATATATTTTAATATATTTAAATATTTCCTAAGTTTGCGTTTAATTAAATTAAAATAAAGCTATTTATATAGCTAACTAGAGTAATAAGGGATTTTTGGTTTATTCTGGTCAGGCAGGCCTATGTGTTATAGCTCGTTGGAAAGGTCTTGACTTAATCTAAATCATTTTTATCTTCCAGAGACCTTCCGAAAATAACCAGACAATAATGGCCAGACAGAAAAAAACCATCAAATAGTTTGTCTGAATCTAAAAGACAAACTGATGCCTTGGGTAGACAGTGGGATCGTAGTCGGGATATTCAGAACAGACTTAGTGAACAGTTGTCAGATCAGGCTACCATTGACAAGGCGGCTAGATATATGGTTTCACTCTTGTACAGATCTTCTTCTCGCAGGACACAAGATACGAGACAGGTTGACATGGTGAGGGAGGTCAGGAGAGACCTGCAAGATGATTTCACAATTGCACGTGGGCCTAGTACATCAGTTCCTGAGATCAGTGCCGCTCTAGTTGAGTTACCCCACACGTTTATTGTAGGATCATTACCTATCTCAGTGGATGAGCACATGACAGTCACACAGGCCGACAATTGCATGGAGACTCAGCACTCAGTTGATGGTTCGGTGATACAACAGGAGTTAACACCTGCAGTTGATGTTCGTACTGTACCGGATTGTATTATAGAGACAGCCAGTGGCTCCAGTTCAGTTTGTCGGGAGGATAGTCCTATGATCGATGTTGAGGGATTTGTTTATAGTGAGAGTGTTGTAGTACTGGAGGATATGACGGTGGACTCTGGATCACCAGAGGAGGAGGATACCACTTTTAAGGACTGCCTTGAGGAGAGGGAGTCAGATGAAGTTCAGTCCAGGTCACCTAAGGAGGTAGAGCCCTTGCTAACATCTTGGTTTGCTTCAGATACTTCCTATGTGACTCTTGAGGATGACTCCACTAGTAGGGAGTCATGTTAGTATCAGACCTTGGGAGAGCACTCTGAGTTGTTGGTGAGTGCAGATGGGTCCCGAGATCTGGATGGTTTAGCAGTTATAGAGAACGGGGCAATTGAGTGTGTTGAGAAGGTAGATTCTATAGCAGCTTCCTCGGATATAGAGGAGTTTCATGGAGATGTGTTAGCTGCTAGTACTCTGTTTGAGGATGGGATTTTAGTTGTTAGTTCTCAGAGCTTAGATGACAGAACACTGGGGGATAGTATTTCTGAGAGGCGTATGTTGGTTACCACTCCTATTCACAATACAGACAGTGTGCCAGGGGTGATGCATAGGAGGCCTATTATTCAGAGTCATCATGTGACTAGTCAGTTGATAGTCAGCAAGCATGATATTGTTACCGCACTCAAGCATTTTGATGCCACTTGACATCTACTAGATATTCATGGATGGGGTGCTCCTATGGATGATGAGCATGGCATTTGTTACTTGTCCTTGATAGAGATTCATTCCTTACGGGAGGCTGTTAGGATTTTGCGACAGGATTATTTACAGCTGGTAGCCAACCGAGATCACTTAGTTGAGTGGCGGAGTACGACATACGAGGCTCTAATGGACAGAGAGGAGGAGGTTAGTGAGCTTACTCAGGAGCTCACAATGTCTTTTGTGGCTTTAGAGGGCACGCAGTTGGCTCTCCAGGAGTCATAGGGATGTTTAGCAGAGGTGACTATGGAGTTAGATAGATTGCGGTCTACACCAGTACCTGTTCCAGTGCAGATACACATAGTGGTGACTGGTGATATGATGACATCCACAGTTGGGGACAGTAAATGTGATGGGGATGTAGTTACATCCACTCATGCCTTGAGCTTTGCAGTTACTGATGAGATGAGAGCAACTACGGAAGATGCTGGAGGGATTACTAAAGTGTCAGATCCTCTGATAGCTAGTTTTGAGCTTGATGATGCAGAGCAGATCCTTGAGAGTTCTGAGATGGTAGTGGCTGAGACTTCAGAGAGCTGTCAGATTGCAGTTAGTGACACCACATCATCTTCACATTAGTTGGTTGAGGCACCGTCCAGTTCAGGCATAGAGTTGATTTCTTTTGATTCATCCCACCGAGCTATGAGTGACCAGCCTAGTGCTACTTCAGGGGATGGAGAAATCAATTGAGAGTCAATGGTGAGCAGGTTGACTCCACTCTATCTCGCTATGACTGTACTTATAGGTATGTAGAGTACCTCATCTGGAAAGTGAAGTTTGAGGAGAGACAGTATGGCATTAGGACTGGTACTCGTTTGAGTGACTTCAGGTTCATATTGAGGGCTTTATCAGCACTTAAGTCTGAGTACATGCAGATGTTCCATGACAGAGATCATGTTGTTAGGTATGTTGCGAGACTTGATAGTATGGCTACTTAGTCAGCTAGACAGACTCGGAGGTTTGAGCCCTCTTCGGGTTTTCAGGTTGTTGATGATGAGCCTCTGCTAGAGATCAGAGCATTTTATCATCGTTACACAGCGAGGAATGCTCATTATTTTTCCTTCGACCCATAGGTAGAGGATTTGGTTGCACGTAGGTGTGGGTCGGCCCGAGGATGGTACCATCATTTATGGGATGGTTTTTCTTTGACCTCAGGTGTTGGGTGTTGCAAGTCAGTGGGAGGTGACTTGCAAGATAGCAATTTCCTTGGCAGATGTGCAGCGAAAGGATGTCCTATTTTGGATATAGATACTTTGGCCATTGTCTTCGCTATCAGGCAGATGCTTTACGCACTCAGTACAGTGCAGTAGGGTGTGCAGGGGAATTTCAGTGGTATCAGTGTGTCAGCGATATTGGTCACCCATTCATCTTGGCACATGATGGTTATCAGATTCATTTCTCTTGGGATCCAAGCAGAGATAGATTTAGTACAGGAGTGTGGGTGAGTGGTTGTTATGGGTCTCTTTACAGAGTCATCATGTTTGTTCTTTAGAGGATGCTACAGGAGCCTGCACGTTGTGCCAGGGGCATGGCTTACAATTTTTTGTGGGATCTAGGTGGATTGTGATGTTTCTTGTTCCGGTGATTGCTTGAGGACAAACAATCTCCGGGAAGGGATGATTGTCATGTCCCCTTTCTAGAGTGGACATCAGAGACGGAGGAGTTGGCCTATCATTGGAGTCTCGTAGGCTAGCAGAGATGGATAGGGACTCATTTAGTGCATACAGTGACTGGATTTTGGCCTTACAAGAAGTTTGGAGCCAGTTTGGAGCAGTTCCTAGATTTTAGGGGATATCCCTACTTTTTAGGAGGATGTGGCAGTTTCCAGATGTGAGGTCCCACTGGACCATTCCATGGTTTCAGTTTCAAGATGACAGG
>MU225196.1:852110-867569 GCA_018584345.1 Thuja plicata
AGACCTTCCGACACTTTGAGTTATGTTAATTGGGCAAAGGGGTGTTTTTCCTATACATTAAAGCCTTTAATTAAAAGATGCCATTTTATAATAAAGAAAAAAGGCATATTCTTCCTTTAGGGTTCGAATGGCTTTGAGAGGGAGATAAAATGAGAAGTTGGGTCATTTTTTGGATATCTTTTACATCTTTGAACATTTTCAAAAATATATTGTGGCGTTTAGCTCTGGATTGAGCATTCCCTCACTAGGACGTCAAACCCTAGGCTGAGAGTTGATTGAGTTGGGACATAGCCCTCAACTAGATCAGATTTTGCTGGTTCTTGCACAAGGATTTGATATTGATGGCGTTACTACAACAAATCATATCATTGGCGTGAGAAACTGGAGGTTATCTTTGCAGCGTTCAGCAATTGTATCTTTTTGGCGTGGGCCATTGGGAGTAGAGACGTTCAGCCATCTATATCAGTTGGGCATTGGATTTTGTGGGCAGAATTGTTGGAGTTTGCAGCTGCTAGCAACTTATACATCCAAACGCTAATTGTATAGGAGGTACCACACTTCATTCGATTTGATATTACACTTATTGGTACAAATAGAAGTATTTCCATAATTTCATATGCTTGTATCAATTCACTGTTATTACTATCTATTGGCTGTTGTTACTGTCTTTATATTGTACCAAGTTATTTTGAAAATATCAAATGAAATCATTCCTTCTGCAACTTCCGTCTAGTTCTGCAAGATAATCAAAACAATTACAGAACATAATTATATAAGTAAAATTTATAGCAGCAGCAGGGTAAATATCCACTTGGGATATTTCATGGCTAAGAAATATACAAGTATATACTTCCCTTGAATACGTGGCATCAACATTCGAGGTGAAGCTAGACAATCTTTTAGCTATGAAAATCTTCTTGGCACTTCTCATCTCATTTGAAAGTGATATTCTTGTGTAAGACGTGTAAAGGGGTAGAATTTGTCTGCTAGTTGAGCTATGAAACATCTAATTGCTTGAAGTTTTCCTTAGAGGCTATGCAATTGTTTTAGATTGGTTAGAGGAGGTATGTTGACTATGGCTTTAACTTTATTCGGATCCACTTCAATTCTTTTATGGGAAACGATATATCAAAGCAACATCTTGAAAGTGACACCAAAGTCACAATATTTTGAGTTTAGTCTCACTTGATACTCTTATAATTTGTCAAAAATTACAACAAAGATAGATCAATGATAGTTTCTTGTGACTAACAAGTCATCCACATAATCCTCCATAATAGTGTGAAAAAGATAACGAAAGATAGTTGTTGATTCTCTTTGATAGGTAGCCTCACCTTTCTTTAAACAAAAAGGCATCACATTTCAACAAAAAGTACAAGGACATGTGAAAGTTGCTTTATGTTGAGCTTCGATGGTAATATGGATTTGATTATATCTTGAAAATATCTCCATTAAGGAAATCATCTCATGTCTAGTTGTTAAGTTCATGGTTAGAGATAAGACATCTTTAGGACAAGCCTTGTTGAAGTCGACGAAATCAATGCATATATGGATGATCTCAATGGGTTTAGTGATTGGAACAAAATTAGATACCCACTCTAGATAATCAATAGGTCTAATGAACCTAACCTCTAGAAGCTCTACATTTCCCAAAGAGTTATGAAGATCTTCTTATGAATATCTTGTATGGTGATTTTCCTATGAATGTCTCTCTTACCACTGTAGATGTATGTTAGAGTTAAATATAGATTATGAGGGCATTCCCTTTCATTGTCATGAATGTTTCAATGCTATCCATATTGTAGCCCAATCTTATTATAAGAGTGATAGTAAAGACACATCAATGGAGAGATGTCTCCCTTCATCATTATTCAATGGATAAAGAAGATTCTTTCGAGAATAACAAAACCCTCATTGCTTCCCCAAAGAACTACATTGGGGACGACAACCAAAATATTGCACCAAGCAACAAGCGGGCTACACTGAGAGAAACAAATGCATCTCCTCCCATGGGGAGGGATAGTGTTAAGTTCATATCCAACAAAGAGCTCAGAATTTATGAGTCCTATGGAGGGCAATTTCCCTTAGAGAAATAAAATGAGATAAAGCATGTTGGGGCTTCAAAGAGAAACTAGGCAATAATGCAAATGAAAATGAAGAAAAATGAGGTAATGTCCAACATGCATCTCCACTCTTACACCAATTGTAGAGCAAAATCTTTGGATTGCAACTTATTGTGGTGATTTGTATCTTTGCCTAAGTACATCATTTATGAGATCTCATGCATTAGTTGTAAGAGACTTCATTCCAAGTACAGGGTTCCCCAGTTATGGCCTCGCCAAATGCAAGCCAATCTAATATTCTTGTATTCGCCGATTAAAAAAACTAAAAATAAGAATGGAAGAATGGCTAACAAGTCAAAATATCATATATTAAACTTGCGTGATTTAAAAAATAACCATGCTACTACCAAATATATTATACATTAAATGAAAAACTTCACATCATTCCATGAACATAGATTAACAACTTACATTTGGTCCAAGCTCTAGTACTTTCAAATTTGGATTTAAAGTTTTAGGAATAGATCTCCTTAAGAGACGAGTGTAAAAAAAAATTAAATGAATGGATATAGATCTCCTTAAGAGACAAGTGTAAAAAAAAATTAAATGAATGGATAATTGGGATTACCCTAACTATTATTATATGTTATAATCATCTCATGCAAATATATTTTTTATGCTTAAAATATTGTTTAAATGACATCAAATCTCATGTGCAATTTAGTTTAAACGTTATCTACGGTTATTATTGTAGTACTATATAATTTAAATGTCATCTTATAATAGAGCTTTTAACTAGCAAATTTTAAATCACGAAAAGATCTTGATATTGAATGCAGATATAAGAAAACCTCCGAGGTGAGAATTTTTTACAATAGACATTGGATTATCAAGTGGACAAGAAAAGAACATTTTATGGCCTTGGTGGCAGCACCTTAATTTTTAATTTAATCAAGTTGCATAGCATCATTTAATTTTTTTTAAAAATAGAAAAATAAGAAACTTCATACTTAGGTTTGATTAATTTAGTCTTACATTAGTAAGCATTGATAGTAGAGGTGCCTAAATTGTCCCAAGAATTGGTGAGTCTTTCAATGGTTTCAACTTTCTATGATAATGCTAAAACAATGCTTTCAAATAGACTGTTGAGGATCAAGTCTTTTAATAGTATAAGGCTCTAAACTACCACAAGAATTGGCGTGTCTTTCAATGGTTTCTATGATGATGCTAAGAATGGGAAATGGATAATATCAATGCCTTCAAAATAGAATTCTGCGCATTGAGCACTTTCCGAAACTATGATGGAAGTAAAAAATGGAAGGGATGAAGTGGTACAAGGGTGATGGTAACAAACACTATTTCAGCCCATAACACCTATTACCAATGCCATCCTCTGATGATATGAAAGCAAATGAAAATGATCAAAGAAATTAAATGTTATTATTTATTTTCCATCTAATTTCTATTTCTATTTTTATTCACTCTTAAATATTTATTGTGGTATGATGTGTTATGTAGTAAAGCTCTCAACTTTCAAAGCATAATCTGCAATACACATACCAATAATAGAAAATGGACTACATATAAATCCACTAAACCTTGTAGCGTTGCCTGAGGGTGTCCTTCCTCTTCCTATTTTTGGCATACGTTTCATCATTCTGCGATCATTCTTCAGTCATATATACAGCCTGCGTTGGCCTAGTGGCGGAGAACTTGTGCTCTTGAAAGAGAGGTCACAAGTTCAAATCCCACGGGTTAAGGTATGTAAGCATTGTTTGTAGCGCAATTAGGTTCCTCCTGCAAATCTGAAGACCCAGAAACATATCACCTGGTATTGTGGACTATAAAAGCTCATTTCCTTTCCTATAAATCATGCAACTTTGACATGTATTTTTCCTTATAAGATTGTTATTAAATAGTATATATTGAACAAAGATATCTCTTTTCAAGCATCAATATTTTACCATACTGAAAGATCCTTGCCACTTCTGACCTCAAAATGTTGATTAAGGGCTCAAGGAATTTCGTCGAACACCTTGCATACAACCTCTTTACTTGTTGTTTCAATGTTTCTGTCTAATAATTATTGCTTGAAATGATGTCAAATGTGATTTAAATGCTTTCAAATGGTTACTAAGATGTCTAGGCAAAGAACCATAATGCAAATGCAATTCTTTTTGTCTTTTGAATGAACCAACACAATGTCAATATGCACCTACATCAGCTAGACATTAATACCAACAACTGGCATGCAAACTAAATATGAGAGAGACAACTCTTGATATTTAAACATTTTGTGATGGCAATAGAAATAAGAGACCCGGAATGAAGTTGTAACTCTATTTATTGATTCTGCATCAATTACCTATCCAACCTTATATGCACCTACATCAGCTAGACATTAATACCAACAACTGGCATGCAAACTAAAT
Source organism: Thuja plicata (assembly GCA_018584345.1). Classification (NCBI taxonomy): domain Eukaryota; kingdom Viridiplantae; phylum Streptophyta; class Pinopsida; order Cupressales; family Cupressaceae; genus Thuja; species Thuja plicata. The sequence continues at coordinate 856,606 of MU225196.1, forward strand.
ATGAGAGAGACAACTCTTGATATTTAAACTTTTTGTGATGGCAATAGAAATAAGAGACCCGGAATGAAGTTGTAACTCTATTTATTGATTGTGCGTCAATTACCTATCCAACCTTCAACATACAACTCAATTATGAAGTCTGATCCAGAGGGTTTAGGCAATATAAAATCTGATCTGCAGTCCAGTTGTCTCCAAAGGTCCTCACGCCAAGTATGGAACTGCTGCTACAGGCATTTCTTTCAGCAAAGATATGGTCTAGAACCCTGACCAAGGAATTTCCGACTGTACACAATCTGATCAGCACCTTTGATAACCACCAAACCCTAATGCCAAGCAAGGTGTTGCTACTAGGAGCATAGAAGATGGTACGGTTGGGGTTAAACAAGTATTATATGTTGAATTTGACTAATGGTAACCTCTGATATGCTGATGTCACATGAAAAACCTTCCCCAATTCAACACAAATTTTGGATTTGGTTTGATATGTGTGTGGCCTGCCCTCAAGTTCAACAATGCTGATATATGACTGATAATGCTCCAAAATGCGCCCAGATATGTTGTATACCCCAAAATATGTCATTAACTGCCTCTAATCACTGAAAATAGCCTCCCATAAGCATGTATTCAACCTACCATTGAATGCTATGATGAAAATGTGCTGAAGAGACTGAAAATCCACTGAGAAGAAGGGTGATCTGTTGTTTTGGAACCCAATTCAACCTGCAATGACGGAATTGTAATGATAACTCATCCAAATTGAAGCACAAATGTGATCTCCTCTTTTACTAATGTTGTCCGGCTGAGTCTTAATGGTAATGGTCTATGGCCTGGTAATTATTGAGTCTTAATGGTAATGGTCTGATCTGTATCTAGAGATGGAATTTTGCAACCCTTTTGTTTATATATGACTGACTCAACATGTTTTCTCATAGCAATTAAATGTTACAACTTCTCATTAACAATCACAAATACTTCCAGTTATGGGGTATCGTCCAAGCTGCTCAGAATCAAGAGGTTTCGTCCTCAATCCTCTGAAAACTCCAAACCTAAAGCTCTCCAATAACCTGTAAGTGTAAACTTTCAACCATAGATGAGCAAAATGAGTTCCCAAAACACTTTTATATCCAACCCTAGCCCTAATTTTGAATTAGGGTTCATTTCCCCTTTTTATTAATAAAATTATTTTATTTTATTTTATTATTTTATCAAAAAGTGATAATAAAGTCACTTATTATTATTTTATCATTTTATTATAAAGTGAAAATAATCACTTTATTATTATTATTTTATTATAACCCAAACTTAGGAAATAATAATTGAGGAATTATTTCCTCATTTACTCATAAAATGCAAACCAAGGTTCAAAACCAAATTCTGTCTGAAGCTCTATGATCCCTGATGCTGGCTGAACCCTGCAAGCTAACTGGAACCTCGCTCAAATACAACCGGAAACCGCACAAGAAGTCCCAGAGTGAGTCCCCTTATCAACCTGTTGGCCTACGAGAACTCGGGTGATAGGCCAACCCTCTGCTCATCTCCTACCACCTAGAAAGGGGACATTGCACATACATTTTTCTTTCCTTTTTTAAGGCCATTCTCTCACCGTCTTGGTGTCTCATCTTGTTGATGTTTCAGCAGTTCGCTTCATCAGGTCTGATTCATGAGATTAAGAAAAAGGTATCAGTGTGGATGAATTGGTTAGCATTACCATTAATCCGTGGATCAAGAGATTAAATTGGTGTGGCCTATTTGTTTTTTGGCGAGAGCAAGCCCATAGAGGACAATCATCTTGACAATATCTAGTTATCGACAAATGGTAAATACCTACTTGGGTACTAATAGTCATTCACATAAACAAGGAAGTGATTGCTTTGCCAACCGTATACCATATTTAAGAAATATTATTCCCATTGAGATTAGAGTATTCCAAGAGAGACAAAAGACGGTGATTTATAGAAACTGAGAAGAAAGAAAATCTTTCAATGTTCATGAGGCTAAATATGGAACAGTCGGCCTTGCCATCTTTGACTTTTGCAATTCAATCGTTTTTCTATTCAAAATAATAATAATGATGATAAGAGATTAAGATCCTGTTTTCTTTTACATCTTAAATGTCTGTTTTTGGTGTTACAACCTCTAGCATAAAGCCCTTGTACAGAGACAGATCATAAATACATGCCTTCTCACTGTAAATGCCTGTTTGTTTCCAAAATTGCAGAGCCCAAGAAAAAATATGACAACGATTTTGTCTGATGTTTGAGACCACGTTGCCAAAAACAATTGTACAGCTCTAGTATTTTCACACATTCACCGGTAGGAGCCTGAATCACATTCATAATGTCAACTCAATTGTAGGATCCAATAGTGAACAAAAAGAATCTAAACACAATTTGCTGTCCACAAAACCACTATGACAGGTCGATGTAGGTAGAGTGGAACAAGGATTGCATTACACAAAGTATTATGAATTAGCTGCCTTCAGAACACATAAATGGTGCACAGCACATTGAAATATCTATGCCTGCAACCTCCATAGCATTACAGACCCACTCTGGAACATCGCCTCTTGGAAACTGCAAAACATATTTTAAAAGATCGTTTTACAGCAATATTAAATAAATAAACTAGGTAGTGAGTGCTGATGACAGCCAAATGAAAATGCGAAGAACCCTAATTTTATATCTGAAAGTTGAAACTAATACATTCTAAAAAAAGCCACAAAATCAAAATAGCAAAAGCCCATTCTAGTATTGGGAAAGTACAAGCCTGGTAACATAGATAATGCAATAAATACAAAGTAGCTTTTCCTTGTAAAAGATTAACTGTGATGGCAGGAAATTTGAGGTCAGAAAATTGTATGGATTAGATGCACATGAAATCACATATATTGCAATCATCCTGTTTGGCATATTTGTAAAAGTTTCGCCACGTGTAATTTGTAGACAAAACCATAACAATCCAGTTGAAATGCTGGATCTATACTGTGTACCTGGATCTGGAGAAATCCTTGTACGAATCTACAAAAAATAATTGAATTCAACATAAGTAATACAATTCTACAAGCATCTCTTGTATCAGATAATTAAAAGGAATTTGTCATCATTCAATCATCCATTTATAATAAAACATCAGTACATAATTTCAGACTGGTCAAACATGTTTAGGAAAACAATTTCATGAATTGGAATTCTTTTAGCACGGAGGACTAAGAGAACAGACATACTCAGGAAAACAGCCTTCGACAATTGAGGAATGCAAGTCCTTGCTAAGCTGCAAAATTAAAACACGGATCACATTCTAGTTCACACCTTATTTTAACGTTGTACCAAGCTGAATAACTAGAAGTAGAAAATTATTAAAAAAGCTCACCTTCATCATGTAAGCCAAATTGTGATATGAAAGCAATTGAGAGCCCATTGCATCCTTTGTTACAATGCTATGAATATACGCCCTAGAATAACGTTTGCAAACCTGTGTAACACAGCCTATATTTTATTGGAGGAAGAAATAAAATGCAAATATAAGCTCTGCTAAACTCCATTTCCACCAACTAATTTTCTCCATCTTACACAGAATATAATGTCCTTGTAAAGATGAAACTTACCATGCAAGAACATGTGGGGTCTATTGGTCGGCAGTCAGATGCCATCGCTGCATGTTTCAACTTGAGAACCCCCTACAAATAGTACCAGGAGTAGATACTTATTTCTAGAAAGTTCCACATAAGTTCACGAGAGATATATCCCCCTTTTACAAAGAATTACAGAATAAGTAGTTTATTTGCTGAACTTTGTGAAATTCAGCCTCCATTTTGTTAATATCAAGCCATATAGTCAGTTGTCTAGAGAGTTAAATGCAATTTTAAGAAAAATTTTGTTACACACGTTATGGTCAATAATATATTTCAACTCATTAAGTGCTTGAACGTCAGCTGAATCTTGGAAAATATACTCTGATTAGCACATCTCTCTGGAGGAAAACAGCAACGTGAAAATTCATGTAGTACTTTGGCAGTTGCCCATATGGTATGCAATTGAATATTGAAGCAATTTCTCTTCTTTTTCTTAAATTCCAGATAGGAGATTTTATTAAAGCATAATGAACTAACTTCATTTTCTCCTGGGAAAACCTAGACATTTTAAAAAATTGATCTGCCTCAGACCAGACACCAGACTTGCCATCAATCCTTTTGTCACTACATGACTAATAAAGTCTTCTGTTTGATTGTCCGGCAGCATGTTTTGCAAATGTCATCTTTGGTTCTATGGACGTTAAACATCATAGGCTACCTTTGTGCTTAGAAGTTGATTGTACCAATTTACTTGAATGCAAAAACAATAAACCACCATAGTAAATTAGCAGTATGTCTATTCACAAATATACCACCCAGACATATTTTACTTCCATCACGTCAGATTTATTAGGGGTTAAATGATTTACATTGATCTACATCCCAAGGGATCTCGGGGCAATCCTATCTTAATGAAAAATAGAATTTAGAATATGCAAAGAAAAATGCAAACACAATGAACCATTACAAATTCAAATGCATCAAAGAATTCTAGCAATAATGTACTACTTATAATCAAGACAAATGAATAGATTTCAAAGGCTGTTACAGATACCAAGGCTGATAATCAGACTCCCCGTGAGCAGAAACGGTTAAAACATAATATTGATTCACCTAGACTATTCTCTCTCCATCCTTCTCCATGAAGGATATATACATGTGGCTGAAAAACTATTCACATTCCATAATAAGCATCACTTGACCTTCCAACTATCAACAATTGGGTTTCAGTCATTTGGTGTTCCATGTTCGGGGCTTGCATTTGAAACATGTGCAAGTGTCATGTAGGATAGATTGTTGACCACCAAGTAGCAAATGAAGAGCTACAAAATCATGTTAAGTGGGGAAATATGCTGCAAGAGGTTGCACAGTAGCACAAAGTGCTAAAGGAACCTACATGTTGGCATCATCTACATGTTGCCCTTTGATCATTTGTCCTTCCTAAAGAAGCGATTACCCTATCACATATTTTGTGCAATATAGAAATTAAACACAAAAGTGTTGAAGATTGTGACATTTTTCTTGATTTGCATATTATCCTATCTTAACCAGTTTGGACTAGTGGTGAGTGCCTTGATGAGTGCGAATAGTGATTATCTATATGATTTCATCTTGAGCAATTGTGTGTTAATGTCTTAATTTGTCTTTTACAAGACAGCACAAATAGATTACTATGTGAGTTAAAACCAAGGTTACACGGAGACGGGGAGACTTTGAGGTCTCCGGTACCGGTACTAGTACGCCTATTTTTCAAAAATAGGAGACGGGGGTACTTGGAGACGGCAATTTTTTTTCTAATATAATTTAATAATTTTTAAGAAATACCATAGATTCATAACATAGTGCTTCGAAAACAAGAACAATGGAAAGTTATAAGTATGAAGTTATGAACATTGAACATTAAAAGTTTAAAGGGTCAAAGACTAATACTAAATAGCAATGTCATATTAATATAGAGTCAAATAGTTCAAAAGTTCAAAACTCTTATTGCATATCTAATAGTCATATCTGATTTCTGAATATCGCATATGATCATCATATCAATAATCAGATTAATAATCACTGAGATTATCATTACATATTGAAATTTGAAATTCAAAAATATATAGTTTGATGCTAAATTGCTGATATGCAAACAAAAAACTCAAAACTGTAAACAAAAATCAGAAATCTATCTATCTCATCTACTCCACAAGGCTGTCATCATCCATCTCAAGGTCTTCAGCTATGATGTTGTCTAGAAACTCATCACTCTCCAATTCAGGTTCTTCTGATGGTAGTATAACTAGGGGCAATTCATTAAGGCCATCTGGTTCAACTGCTTCTTCCACCATGATTGCAGCATATCCATCATGTGTAATTTGGTCCCATTTTGCTGAAGGACCCTCCATATATGTAGGATCAACACGAGACAGAAGGCGAAGTGTGGTATGAATGTACACCAGGTTCTCTGCTTTCTTTGACCCCAATCGGTTCCTCTTCAATGAATGAATAAAACCACAAGTACTCCAATTCCTCGCACTAGCTGAAGAACTAGCCACTTGTGAGAGCAATCTTATTGCAAATGATTGCAACTCAGGAGTATCACCTCCATGATTCCACCACCATTGTATAGGGTCTTTCTTTGCTCACATATCATATAAAGCTTCTATTGATGTAAAATCACCTTGCCTAGGTGAAAACTTATTCCATTGACTCCTTATAACCGAAGCCTCTTCACCTCGACCATAAATCTTTTTTATTACAGCCCAAAATCCCTTCATTATCTCTCTATCCGCATGTGGAGCCCTCTTCTTGGTCTCTTCTGTATTATGCCATTTAGGATTAAAGGCATATGCAACACAATGAAGGGGTGTGTTCAATTTATTCCATCTTCCATGTAGTTTTTCTTCTATCAGAGGATATAAAGAAGGATCTCTAGCATTTGTTATTGTCTTGATTCTTTCACACATGGAATCGTTTATTTATTTGAATTTCTTCTATTTAATATTTATTAAAAATGTTAAATCATAAATGGCCTTGCTAAAAAAACATTCAAATAAGGGTCAAAATCATAAAATGACTTAATGTTGTTTTTAATTAGGAGACGTGGGGGAGACTTCATTTTTTGGAATCGGAGACTTCAATTCTTCAGAAGACTTCGTCATGAAGTCTCCGGCCATTTTTGAGGTCTCTGGAGATGCGAAAAGTCTCCGAGACGCGTCTGGAGGGGGGGAGACGGGTCTCCGGGTAACACTGGTTAAAACCTATCTTCAAATCTGTATGGAAGCTCCCTTGTAACTAAAACTAACCATAGACACTAGACTATGGACAAAATCTACAACTGCTCAATCTATGCATAACAATTGTCTAGGGGGTTTCAATGCATAGTGAAATAAACTAAACCAGACCCACCCTACGATTTTGGCCTCAAATAAGAGCACAATAACGAACTCAGCTCCTCTAACAAATAAGATATTATGTTTTATGACTCAAAAGTTTACCAAAAAACGCTAACCTAACACAAAAATAACACTAGATTTGGGAAATTGAATAACTAGAGCTGCATACTAAGCTACAACTTAGATGAACACTAAAGCCAATGTACAGTTTGACACCATACTTACAAGGCTGATCATGTACTTGGCAAAGTTGCCAAATCTTGAAGTGAGGCACCTGAAATAAGCCCCGTAGAAGCTGGAAGTCTCAATGAGTTTTTGTGGGACTTACCAAAACTCAAGGTCAAATTTGTGTATAAATATTAAAAGCCCTCAACTTTTTCTTTTCAAAAATGATTTTCCTCACCTTGAAAAGTCAGAAAAGCACATAGTGAGAACCTAATTACTGCTCTATGGGTTTAAAACTTGCATGTTTTAAAAGGTTTGGAGCTTGGACTCTGGAACTTGCTTGAAAGTGTTGTGAAAAATAGCACATGCCATGAAGATCTATGTTTATCAAAGGCCTTAATTTGGGCATGGTAGCAGGATATTCACCTCTCAACGTCACTAGGGGCAATGTCCCTAGATCCTTGAGGGCTTGAGTTTTAAAAAGCAAAAAATAAAAATCGATTTCTGCCATGCTAGATGGAAAAGTAACATTTTAAGATTCTCTAGAGTTTTTGCCTATTTAATACCCAATAATTGAGTTATTGTTTTACTTTCCATTTGCCAAGTCAATATTGATCTTGAGTAATGCTAATATGGTTGTAGCAACATTGCAAACTCATTTGAGATATGAGTGTAGGATTCTACATAAAGCCTAAGCTGCCAATACAAGCACGGGCATGAGTACGGATACGTGTGTATGGTATGCGGGTACGACAATTTTTTGGGAGGGGGTTTTGGGTACGTCCGTACAAAAAACATATAAAAATCATAAATATATATTTATATATATGTGCAGCCTGAAAAGTAGAAACAAAAATTAAAATTAGAATACCACATATCATGCATATGTTAAACAAGACTTAGAATTACCATAAATATTTTAGGGACACATTTACAATGATATACTAGAAGTCTAGTTTCCTATCAATTTGTCAAAACTTGAATGTTATGATAGATATATCGAATTCATTGTGCATTGGTTCAACTGGTAAAATAATACAATTAGTAATCAGCGTCATATGGGTCATCAAGAAGATCAAGATCAGTGGAACCACATGGAGCCCCACTATGACTTGCACAACTAGAAGCACGTTGGCTATTTGACTCCACAGTAGGTAAAGATTGTGTGGCAACTGAAAAATCCAAATCAGTTCGCTTAGGATCAACATCCCACAACTTTGTGCTCCCTTCCTTGTACTGATTTTGTTTGACTAAGAAGGCGCAAGTTGGAATGCACATAAACTAGCTCTTCCGCCTTACTTGCTGCCAATCGGTTGCGTTTCACTGAGTGGACAAAGGACTATGTACTCCAATTTCGCTCAGCTGAAGAAGAACTAGTAACCTATTGAAAATTTGACACAGAGCTAGAGAGTTAAAGTTATAAAATTAACTTTAAATCTGAAATTAACAAAAAAAAATTAATTCAAAATAGTAAACAAATATAAATTTAGGGAAAACAACAACAACAAAAAAATACGAAACTTACTTGCGATAAAAATTTGATTGCAAGAGTTTGAAGGTGTGGTGATGTATAGCCATTGAAGTACCACCAAGCATGAGCATCCTTCTTATACTTGTCACGGATAGCAGGAGCACTTTGACCATTAGAGGATACAAAATCAACAAACTCAGCAGTAACTAAATCCTCCATTTCACGATCACGGAAGAGTTTAGTAAGGTGTTGTTCTACACCCATCACTAACTTCTTCATCTCTGAATGGTGGTACCCTTGTTGGCTGAGAAAGAATTTCATCACTAAAAATTTTGGAGTCAATGCAAATGCAAGAAGATGTAGTGGGGTGGTCATTTTGTTCCACCGCTCAACACAAATTGACTGCACTTCTTTGAAGAAAGTTTCTTCAGGATCTTGTTCTTTTTTTATTGATGATGTCTCTCATTTCCTCAATCATTGAGTCAATGCCATCGTATACCATTCCCAAACATGGGTGATCCATGTCAATAAAACCGATCATGCTCACGATGCGCTCGGTGAAACTAAGAAGATATTCCACTCGTTCCCACCAAATGTCATCTAGGATCATTAGCTTTACATTTGTTGCCCTTTCTGTATTGGATTGCCTCCATAGACACCAACTTAGACCAATAACCATGCTAGCAAGTGGCTCTCCCCCAAACACAAGTTGCCTCAAGACGATTGTGTTGGATGCAAATCGAATCTCAGCAACCTATTCAAGAATTAAAAATCAAAATTATAATACAAAGAAGCCATTATCAAATTTAAAAAATAAATTAATAATTACTAGTGAAATGTAGAGTTTAAAGTTGAAGTGTTTCAATTACCTCCAGCAACTCCAACTGTGAATATGATCTAAAAATGGACTGTGACATGTTATGGTTTGTGATGAATATCTGGATCTCTTCAGGCTCAACATAGATTTGTTTGATCCAATTATCTTCCTACCCAACTTTTGTAGCATTAGGTTCAGAGAGTGGACAACACAATGTATCCAATAGATGTGTTCAAACCATGTCTCAATCAACATACCTGAAGCTCGACAGTTCTTTGCATTGTCTGTTATTACTTGGACAACATTTTGAGGACCCACATCCTGAATGCATTGTATAAGGATATCAGCAATAAATTGTGTTGGAATAGTCCCAAAGGATAACTGAGAGGGGGGGTGAATCAATTATCAGCTACTTTAATTCTTTTCTTTACTTAGATATCAATTAACATAAAGCAAATGCACATTCAGATAACACAATAGACAACACAACAATTTTGGTTACGGGGAAACCAAATAGGTAAAAACCAGGTGGGAATTAGCACCCACAAAGAACTGTACTTGAGTATAATTATCCCTGTTAAGAGATCTTGCAACCCTGTTAGGAGTTGTTCTTTACAATGCAATAAGTACAGAGACTTGGTTAAAGGTCGGACCCTGTTAGGAGTCTTTTACAAGTAACCCTATTAGGGGTGAGGACTAATTGTCCAAAAGCTCACTGCTAAAATGATGAGGGGTGCAACCTTCAGTAGAACAAATATACACTATATCTGATAGATGAACTGTTTGAGTAGACCTGCTGTCTTGATCAGTTCCAGTGTATTGTATACTTCCACTTCTTCTTCACATAGATCTTTTCTTGATGAATGAAATGTCTCTACTGTCCCAAAACAACGGACATTCTGTTCTGTACTTTTCCTATCTTTATTCTTCTCATTCACACTTGGCGTTCATCAAATGAACTACCATAAGTATCTTCTCCAAAGGATGTGATCTTCGTCGGCTCTAGGAGTTCCTTCAATACTTCTTTAGTCGGCCACATCAACCACGCAACCTAATTAGAAACACACAACTCAAACTGAATAGACGCGACACTTCACAAAGTCGGCTCTACCAAATTAACTCCAACTTCACTATTCTGATAGAACATGTTTGGCGCCTTTAGATAATTATCTTTAACTCATAACTAAACATGAATACAAACACGCATATCCCAAAGATAGGCGCAACTCAAGAAATAATGTAATTACGTAGGCTCTTCACAGATAGTCTTCAACCTCTGTAACTGTCATAACTGATTAGCATAACTCAATTGAAACTTCATATCTGACTCGGCGTGAATGCACATAGCATCTAGAACATGTATACACCATGGAAATGAACACGCATAGCTCCAGAACATCTGTACTGATAATTGCATATAGAACACTATTGTTTATTATATGTTGTCATCAATGACAAACATACAATCAATTATTTGCACAGAAGCAAATCTCCAACAATCTCCCCCTTTGACATTGATGGCAACATATGATATCATCAACTCAAAGTGTCTTCCTTCTT
>MU225196.1:871504-882563 GCA_018584345.1 Thuja plicata
TAGTTTGTCCATTATATCATCCTCTGAAATTTCTCCACCATTGTTCCTGATACCTGAAACTGCTTCATTAATTCTTTGATTGTAGGCTCTGATGTTTTCTTCAGGTAGCATCTCTAAGTTGTTGTACATTTTCTTCCATGTCTTTCTGCGCGCATTCTTTGCTTGGATGTCTCCTTCAAACATATCTTCTAAGTATTTCCAAATAGAGTATGCTTCATCTGCCTTCTTGATCTCAGAAAATTCACTGTCGGATAGGGCACTGATTAGGGCTTCTTTGGCGATTGCATTTTGAGTGATTACTTCCTTTTGTTTGATTGTAGAGTCTTCTTCTGCAAGGTCTTTCAAGGTGGGAACTTCAATTGCTTGAGTGGCAATCTCATAGATCCCAAATCCAACGCACTGAAGATGTGTTATCATTTTATTCTTCGAGTCAAGATAGTTTTCTCCATCGAACTTAGGACTCTCTTTCCTGAAGTATGCCATCTGATCTACCTCAAGCTGTTAAGCTTTCTCTTCAAGGCACTTGGCTCTGATACCAATTGTTGGAATAGTCCCAAAGGATAACTGAGAGGGGGAGCTAAATCAGTTATCAGCTACATTAATTCTTTTCTTTACTTAGATATCAATTAACATAAAGCAAATGCACATTCAGATAACACAATAGACAACACAACAATTTTGGTTACGGGGAAACCAAATAGGTAAAAACCTCGGTGGGAATTAGCACCCACAAAGAACTGTACTTGAGTATAATTATCCCTGTTAAGAGATCTTGCAACCCTGTTACGAGTTGTTCTTTACAATGCAATAAGTACAGAGACCTGGTTAAAGGTCGGACCCTGTTAGGAGTCTTTTACAAGTAACCCTGTTAGGGGTGAGGACTCACTGTCCAAAAGCTCACTGCTAAAATGATGAAGGCTGCAACCTTCAGTAGAACAGATATACACTATATCTGATAGATGAACTGTTTGAGTAGACCTGTTGTCGTGATCAGTTCCAGTGTAATGTATACTTCCACTTCTTCACATAGATCTTTTCTTGATGAATGAAATGTCTCTACTGTCCCAAAACAACGGACATTCTGTTCTGTACTTTTCTTGTCTTTATTCTTCTCATTCACACTTGGCGTTCATCAAATGAACTACAATAAGTATCTTCTCCAAAGGATGTGATCTTCGTCGGCTCTAGGAGTCCCTTCAATACTTCTTTAGTCGGCCACATCAACCACGCAACCTGATTAGAAACACGCAACTCAGACTGAATAGATGCGACGCTTCACAAAGTCAGCTCTACCAAATTAACTCCAACTTCACTATTCTGATAGAACATGTTTGGCGCCTTTAGATAATTATCTTTAACTCATAACTAAATATGAATACAAACACACATATCCCAAAGATAGGCGCAAGTCAAGAAATATTGTAATTACATCGGCTCTTCACAGATAGTCTTCAATCTCTGTAACTGTCATAACTGATTAGCATAACTCAACTGAAACTTCATATCTGACTCGGCGTGAATGCACATAGTATCTAGAACATGTCTACAACATGGAAATGAACACGCATAGGTCCAGAACATCTGTACTGATAATTGCATATAGAACACTGCTGTATATTACATGTTGTCATCAATGACAAACATACAATCAATGATTTGCACAGAAGCAAATCTCCAACAAATTGTGCATCCTTCACCTATCCCTCACAATCCACAACTTTCAGAAACATTGCCCCCTTAGGGCACACTACAATCACATTAATCAATGGGTGATTTTTGGTATCCTTCCAACCGTCAAAAGTAATTGACACCCCTGTTTGTTTCCATGAATTTCTAATGGGAGCCAATGCATTGTCTATGCTTTTAACCTCCTATGATAGTAAGGTGTTGCGCACTTTCTCATAACTTGGCCCTGTCCACCCTTGCTGAGCCTCATTTGTTTTTCTAGACATATCCTGCCAATTGTTTACCCGCTGGGGTAACCTAGTTTACTGTGAATAGACGTTATACAGGAAATGTAATTAACAGCGATGGATAAGAGAACATCAAAGTTTCCATTAATCTTTCATAACTTAGTACATTTACAATAGTTAATATATTCATGATCTCTTCAAGGAGCAAGTACAGTGTATATATAAAACCCGAAGTGGTGCAACCAAATGTCGTCATCTGTTCCCAACCGATGATAGTAACTAAGTACCGTCGGTGCATACATAACTAACCTTCGATAGCATAATAAACTATACGGCTAACATCATCCCCCCTAAAGAAAAGTCATCTCCGGACGACAACACAATGTCCGAGACAGAACAACAAAATGGGAATGACGAACTATCATAGACAAAGACTAGGATTGAGAAGAAGAGGGGGGTAGAGGAAGCGTCCCTGATGAGGAAGCACGCTGATCTGTTGGAGGAACTGGTGTGGATGTCCCCAACCGAGCTTGGAGCTCATACACCAGTGTAGTCGTGGTCTGCATGTGTTCTTTAGCTACCATCTGCAACTCCAAGGCCGACTTAATCATCAAAGAAGCCTCCAAAAGTTCCTTCTCCTTGGCTTCATTCTCGGCATGTGTTGCTGCCAACCGCTGCTCCCAAGCCACGGTCTCCCTAGCCAGTCTCTCTTCGAGAGCAACCCATGCTGCCTACGCAGCCACCAACTCCTGCGTACGCTGGAGCAAGTCTCCCTCCACTGCCTCTAGCTTGGTGCCTAGCTCCTCCCGAGCTCTCTGTGCGGTCACCAAGGCAGTCTCACGGTCCGACAAGACATACTCAGATCGCCTCAACGTATAGTACCCATCCCGAATCGTCTGCTCAAGCTCTCGAACGAGTCTCTGCCTCACTCTCAAGTACTGGCGTAGGAACAACCCAGGGAGCCAACATCTCTGCAATCTCCTCCGCAGGCCACAACCTTCTCTCAAAACACTCTACAAAAGCTGCACTGCAATCCACTCGGGCAAAGGCTAGGAGACGCCTCAAATCCTGAACCACAGTCGCCATAGTGCGAGACTACTACCGCCACCAACCGACCCCGAGTGACCATGTCGGCCAAGTAGGCCTCCACGTCCTCTCCCTCCAACGGCCCAGATCTGGTTAGGGTTGTTGGGCGAGACAACTCAAATCCATAAGGTACCTCCGTCGCGACACCTCCCACCTCCTCGATCAGTTGAACGACCAATGGAGCCACTGTCTCCACAGCCGCATCCTCTTCAGAGATGGATGGAATATTCGTCGTTGTTGTGACATCCACAGAGTCTATACTAATGATCTTTGGAGGGCCCTCTCGGCGAGGAGAAAGAACCGTTGTGGGTGGTGGAGCAGGAACCAACTGAATCCGTCGATTGATCCAAGAACGCATTGCTCCAACATGTGCAGGGTCGGTCGGAGGTGGATCCGAGGAATCCTGCAAAAATGTCGCGTCCACTGTCACTACGGCATCCGATCCTACCACATCCATCCGAACCTGTCTCTCGCAAATATCCTAAGTGCCTCCGAGGACTTCCTCCGCTGCAACTGATACCGCTACTCCCGCCAGAGAATCAGGACCACCCTTGGCTGTAATGGCCGCGGCCTCTTCCTCAAGTCGAAACTCCACTACAGGAACTGTCACCACCCCTGTGGGAGTTAAGTGGGTCGAGGCAGACAACACCGGTGCGGCAAACTGAACTAGTGGGGCTGCTGAGGTGGATTTCACCGCCTCCATGCGCATTGTCTCTGTGATTGTATCACTATCCTCCTCTACGTCTGTGTCCGAAGGCTCTGGAGTGGCTTCTTTCCAGTGAAACACAGAAGGGGCTTCCGGTATGGGTTTTCCCTACGGCTTGAGTTCCAACGTAGCTACGGGAATCTGCCTGAGTGCGGCCTCCAAAAACAAACCAATGGCGTAATGGTGCATGTATAAAGTCTGATGCTATAATGAAAAACTCTAACATCCTATCCGCCAACACCGAAGCCCAATCATATACCACGCCATTCATCAGCCCCTACATGTAGACAATCTGTGGTAGGGCAATATCAGAGGCGGGACTCCAGCCTGTCAACCTGCTCTTGATTACGTCCAGAATGCAACGTCAGGCACCCTCTGCTATGAACTCCTTCCGGAGGCCTCTCGCTTTTGTCGCCTTTACCATAGAGTCCAGCTGTACTGGAGTGAGAGGACGGCAGACACGCTTTATTCAAGATTCCTTCCTTTCAGCTAGCATTTTCTGTGTTTTGGTTTCCACCTTCCACCCGTTGCGCCTTGGAATGCCAAAGACGCGTGTGAAGTCCTCAGCGCCACACGAGACTGTGAGCCGGTGATTTCGATACACAAAAGTACTCTTCCTCGTTTGCTTATCGAAACCCTGGATCATTACCCTCAAAGTGGGTTCAAAGCTGCGCACAGAAAACAGGGGCATTTGAATAGCCTAATGGACACCAGCCTGTCGTAGGAATTTTTTCACTTCGTCGTCCTCGAGAGTTTCATTCCACCATTTCCTGCACTCAAGTCCATTGAGGCCTACAAATGCTACCGTCTGGTAGGTGATGGCGTCTTTTCCCTCCTGCTGAGCGGACTTGAGATTTTTTGTGCTACTCCCAATTGCCTAGCTGTTTCCTACAATTCTAACTCTAGAAGGCAGTATGGTAGCCTTCTTGTCCATGGTTGTGCTTCGTGAACTCCCTGCCTGCAATTGATTTTTCCACTGACTCCTTTTGCCGGCTGAATTCATAATTGTTTCCAAAAACGGTTAGGTCTTCTTTTCTTCGTTAAGTTTCTCCTTCACAAAATCTGGCCCTTCGACGGTTTCCTTTCTCCCTAGAATCTGATATGCCTTCCGCGTGGATACAAAACCATCCCTCTTCCTTCTCTCCTACCCGCGGCTCTCTTTATACCGTCACTGCTGTTCTTTTCTTCTCCCGCGCGGCTCCTCTCTTCCTTCCTTGCGGCTGCGGCTGTTTATATTCAAGCGGCCTTTCTTCCTCTCTTTCTTTTCTCTCGCATGTATTCCCTCTGCCGATGGCGTTGTGGTCTGTTGCCGCTGTTATATAGCCTCCTTTCTCGTGGCGGAAAACTCCTTAGTCGCGGCTGAAAATTCCTTCGTCACAGCTTAAAACTCCTTCGTCGTGGCTGAAAACTCCTTCGTCGCAGCTACTCTCATCTTCTCCCGTCGGCTGTTTACCGTCAAAATGGCGATAGTTCGGGCCCTTTTCTTTTCTTTTTTTTCTCCATGGCTTCCACCGTTCGGTGGCCACCTTACGGTGGTTGCACCGTCGGGTGGTCCCATCGTTCGGTGGTTCCACTGTCGGGTGGTTCCACCGTACGGAACTTGCTCTTTTTTTCCTTTTTTTCTTTTTATATATATATATATTTTTTTTTTTAGATTATTATTCTGTCAGCTGTTTGCTTGCGATGACGGTGCGTGGTGGGCCTGACGATCATGATACGGCTTCAACTTCGAGTCGTTGACAGCATCCTAGATCTCTCTCCCGTCGAGCGTCCATAACTTCACTGCCCCATTTGCTGCAACTTCTCGAACTTTATATGGATCTAGCCATTTAACTTTGAATTTGCCAGGTTTAATTTCGTTTCGCCCATTAAACTTCAATACCAGCTGGGCAGGTGTAAACTGCATCCGACGAAGGTGTTTGTCGTGCCAGAGTTTCCTTTGCTATTGTGCTACGTCGGTTGCCCACTGGGCCATGGCTCTTTTCTCGTCGAGCCTATTCAAGGAATGAAGTCTCTCCCTCAGACTCTCCATGTCGCCTAGTTTATTATCAACGACTATCCGGAGACTTGGAACCATGAATTCCACAAGTACCACTGCCTCTTGTCCGTACATAAGCTGGAAGGGTGTCTATCCAGTGGTCACTTTGTATGACGTACGGTAGGCCCATAACACCGACGGTAACCGTTCTTCCCAGTCCTCACCTTCCACTCCACAGGACTTATAGATAACTCCCACCAAGATCTTATTAGTTGCCTCGGCCTGACCGCTCACCTAAAGATAATATGGACTCGACAACGTATGAAATTTTTTGAATTCGGTGGTTAGAAGCTTAATGATGTGGTTGACAAAATGCCCACCTTTGTCGCTTGTCAATTGAATGGGGATGCCATACCTTGTTATTATTTGCTCATAGATGAAATTTGCAGTGCTTAATGCTGAATTATCTGTTAAGGCGCGTGCTTCGACCCATTTTGCTAAGTATTCAATGGCCACCACAATATATCGGCATCACCGAGCACGACTCACCTTTAGAGGTCCAACGATGTCCAACCCCCATCTTTCGAATAGCTCCTGGGCATGAGAGGGATTGAGAGGCATAAAATCACGTTTCAGGGGTTTCCCTTCACGCTGACAAGTGTCACATCCCATCACCCATTCTCTAGCATCATTGTACAACGTGGCCACCATAAGCCAGCTAAGAGCACCTTTCTTGCTGTGGTATCGAGACCCATGTGTCCTCCGGCTAGCCCTTCGTGGGCTTCCCTTAGTACACTTGGTACTTCTTCCTCCATCACGCATCGCCTGAGTACTTGATCTAGGCCCATCTTATACAACAATCCATTGATTAGTTGGAAGGTCCTTCTGAGGACTAACTTCCTTCGTTCTCCTGGAGGCATGTCTTGAGGGAACCGTGCTATCGACAAATACTCCCCTATACTTGTATACCATTTAGGGAGTACGGCAATATGGAATAGATGTGCGTCTGGAAAGTCATCGTTTAGTCCCATAGGTGGCTTGCCAGACTTGATTCGTGACAATTGGTCGGCGATCACGAGGCTACGTCCTGGCCATACAACAATCTTGAATGTGAACTCCTGGAGTAAGAGAAGCCATCAGCTCACTCTTCCCTGAATAATAGGTTTGTTGACGAGGTACATGAGGGCCTGGTGGTCCACATAGAAAGTAAATGGTCTGGCTAGTAAATAATGCCTGAATTTCTGAACTGAACAGACCATTCCCAGAGCCTCCCTTTCTGTGGTGTTGTAATTCTTCTCAGCATTGGACGATAATCTGCTTGCGAAGAATATGGAGTGATCTAATCCATGTCCTCCTTCCTGAGCCAAGGTGTCTCCGATGGCACAATTTGATGCATCTACGTGCACCTGAAATTCTTTGTCCCAATTAGGGAATGCAAGAATAGGAGCACCCAACAATCTCATTTTCAAATTTTCGAAGGCTTCCTCCTGCTCATTCTTCCAAGCATACGACTCTCCCTTCCTGGTGAGCCTATCCATCGGATATAAAATTTGTGCGAAGTTCTTAATGAATCGGCAGTAGTAACTGATATGCCCGAGGAAAGATTTGACACCCGTCACATCTGTAGGGGCCTCCATCTCGACTATTACTCGTACCTTGTCGGGGTCTGTTTTTAATCCCTCCTTACAAACAATGTGCCCGAGCAACTTCCCTTGGGGCACCATAAACCGACACTTCTTTGGGTTAAGTGTCAGACAGGCTCGCCGACACCGTTCCATGCACTCCCCCAAAGCCATAATGTGCTTCTCGTGCCCACTGAATATGGACCAATCATCTAGAAATGCTTTAAAGTTCCCCATCGACATCTTATCAAAGATATGTAAGATAATTCGTTGGAAAGTCGTCAGCGCACTACAAAGGCCGAAGGGCATTCGATTGTATGCATATACACCGTCCTCCACTACAAAGGTTGTTTTTAATTTATTTTCCTCCGCAATGGATATCTGGTTATATCTGGAGAACCCATACATGAATGAATAGATCTCATGACCCGCTACTTCCTCCAATATGGTGTTCGTGAACAGAATGGGGAACGGGTGTTTAATTGTCACTGCGTTGAGACATCTGAAATCTATAGAAATGCGAATCTGATTGGCTTCCTTCTTTAAAGAGATTACAATGGGGGAGACCCACTGACTTGTCTCGACTCAAAAGATAATACCTTCTTCTAACATTCGTTCAATTTCAGTCTCCACCCTTGCTGCATAATTCTTGTTCATTCTGTACGATCGTTTCCGCACAGGTTGGGCTCCCGGGACCAACGGGATCTGGTGTACGCGAAGCTCTGGAGGGACACCCTTCAGATCCTTGTAAGTCCAGGCGAACACATCTTTGTATTTTGTGAAGATTTTAAATGTTGTTGTCTTTAATACTGGGTTCCAGTCGTCTCCCATCAGGATGATTTTTGGGCTTTTTTCATCTCCCATGTTTATCTCCTTCAACTTCACTTCTTATTATTGGATCGGTTCATCCTTAGGAAACTCATGTGCAGGATTCTCCTTTATTCGAGCTTCTCCTTTATATTCTTTGTATTCCGAGGGAAACTAGTTGGGATCTTCCTCGACCTGTAGCATATTACAAGATGGAGGGAATAGTTCATAGTCACTCATCTGCCAATGAAATAGGTCGTCCATAGAGTCTGTATCACCCTCTAGTTCTAGTATGCCTTCATCGCTCGGCTCCATGCTTCCTTTCCCTTCATCTGCTCCATCGTAGGATTCGAAGTCTAAGGAGGATGCCATTTCCTCTCCTACCATCTGTGTTCCAAGGTCGACCACAATTTTTCTTCCCCCCTTCTCAAAGGATAAAGTGTTCTTCCAGTTATGATTCGCTCTCCTGGCCACCAACCACCCTCTCCCTAGGATGGCGTCGTACCCTTTACGCCTCATGGGGATCACTACGAAGTCTAAGGTAAACGGTTGTGTCCCAATGGTTACTTGTTGTGCCATCAATGTACTGAGGGGTTTGATGCCATGTTGATCAGCCCCTAATAAGTTGAAGGTCGGCGGCCACAGCGTCAACTTCCCCAGATTCTTCCAAGTATCCTCCGGTAGACCATTTACCCCTGATCCACCATCGACAATTGTGTTAGTGAGAATGGTACCCAAGATACCCATCTCCACTACTGCAGGGTTCCGCCCACTGTTTATAGCAAGAGTCATTGGGTCCATGATGGAAACCCTGGGGGCCTCCGTCTGTTCCAATGGACTCGTTGGCATGGGTTGACTGTTAAACAGGGTTGTTCTTAGATGTGGCATTGTTTCTAGTAGGTCCTTGACTTTTACCTTTATTTCTATTTGCATCATCTTCTAAAGGATGTTCTGTTCGGCTATGGCTCCAATACAAGTGCCAGAGGTATCCGTTAGGTCCCTTCGGGCCTGCAATTCCTTCTCGATCTCAGCCTTCACCTCGAGTGCTCTTTCTTTCTCCGTACGGGGGTCAGGATAAGTGGCCTTCTTTGTTTGTGCTCGTGTAATTGCCAGGATGTCCTCGTCTGTATCTCTTCTTTCCATCTCAATGTACTTACAACCGGGCTTCGGACAGTTGGCCTCCTCGTGGTCCCCTGGTCCACACCACCTACACAATTTCTGTGGAGGGGTCACCTCTTTCTGGCAATCCTGGCAAAGTGTCCCCACTGGTTGCGATTTCTACATTGTATCATTGGTCTTCCCTTCGCGTCATACTAGATCCGAGGGCGGTTGTTATTGTTATTTCCTCCGCCTCCCCGTCGGTTGTTTCTGTAGCCGTCAGAGGATGCAGTATTGTAGTAATTTTGTTGACCACCGGTTCCAGATGTGGAAGGTTGCTCCTGTATAAACAACACTTGTTGGTTCCTGACCCTCAGGTTATAAGGACATTCTTTGGTGGAATGTCCGACAATCTGGCAGATGTCACAAAAGGACTTCTTCGAGCAAGAACCTTTCGTGTGTCCGGCTTCCTTGCAGTCTGTACACCACATCTCGTCCTCTTCGATTTTGTTTGATTTGCCTTTTGTTGCCTTGATTTCCTTCATCATCCTCTGGAGGTCTTTTTGCAACGCATGTACTTTTTTACTTGATTCCTCCTCACTACTATCCTCCGAGGACTCCTCATCCGAGGACTTAATTTTCTTGGAGGTCTTGTATTCGCTCTCGAGGTCCATTGCGCGATTATATGCATTATCGTACGATGTTGGGGGTACGATCTTCATTTTCTTCCGGAGGGAAGTCTTGAGTCTTCGACGAGCCATCTCTACTTAAGTTCGTCTGCTGGGGCCGATTCCATTTTTCCAATTAGTTCCTTTAGTCAGCGTCTGTAGGCCCTAACCAACTCATTCTTTGCTTGTTTGGTGTTGTAAATTTCCGCCAAGATCTCATTGTCATCCCTTAGCAACTTGAACTTTGTCTAGAATTCTCTCTTTACTGCACCCCATGAAGTCAAACCAGTTTTGTCTACATCCGAGTACCAGTCAATGGCTCCTTCCTGTAATGTGGCAGGGAACTGTGTGTCCCACTCATCCTGGTCAGTGACTCTGTTGGCAGTCCATATGGTCTCACAAGTTCTGCAGTGGCAGACTGGATCCTCCTTGGCCTGGCTCGTAAATTTGGGCAACTTTTGTTTATTTGCGGGCATCCCTATTGGTCGTTGTACTAGTGGGGGTTGTGTCTGCCCACCCTGGTTACTAGTATTTGTTAAGTTTCGGCTACTGGAGAGTCGTCCCACGTTCGGTGTCCTAGGGTTGAATAGAGTGTCTTGGCTACCTAGCGCTTGTCCCTCCTCGACACCTCCAGTCACACTTGGTCCTGTAATGTCCCCATCTGTTTAGCATCTCAGTGGAGTTCTTAGCCTTTACATTCTCCCAAGGCTAAGTGGAGAAATAAGGAGAAATTGATTAAATTAATTTCTTATAAAGTCATTATATAAATTAAAATTAAAAAGTGACTTTATATTTAATTAATTTAATTAAAAGTGACTTAAGTGATTTATTTAAATATTTTAATGTTATTATAAAGTTATAAAGTAACTTTATAATAATAAAGTCACTTTAATATTATAATGTGCGAATATGTCTTTTATCCCACATGGGCCAAGAAAGTGTCTAAGCTCTCATAAGAATAGAATAAAGAGGGACTTAAGAGCTCATTCTCAATATCCCGATTATTGTCAATTACATCTTATGAGTTCTTGTGGAGCCAAGGGTTTCTGCATACTGTCTACGTGGTCTTTGGGAACGGAAACTCCCATTGGTCGGCATAATTGAGGTGGTGAAATATCCTCCGAAGGGCTGCAAATTGGAAGGGATTTGGTGCTAAAACAGATTTGAAATTGCTGATGGCA
>MU225196.1:904314-923593 GCA_018584345.1 Thuja plicata
TTTTGGATCTCTATTTTAGTGGCATCAAATTATATTGGCAGCCATTGTAACTGTGCAGAAGAAAATTTAATGAAACTTTTGCAACCACGAATTTTCTGAGAGCAGAAAAACTGCCTCTACTCAGAGCCTCATAACTTTTGACTCAGACATAATTTGGGAAATCGCTTTGGTGGAGTTGGGTGCAATCAGGCTATCTCCAACATATCCGAAAATGAAAGAAATCCAACGGTGGAATAATTAGTTATGCCCCCCGCACTGAGGCCTAATTTGACTCATAAATATTTTTAAATCCGCCCAGTAGCAAGAATTTTTATTGATGATTAATGTATTCATGTGCCACTTGTCCAAATATCATTTGAAGATGTTAAATTGTATCATTATAAACTTTTAAATCAATAGTTTATAAAGATATCAAAATATAAATGAAAGAAGATCACAAGAGGAAAAAGAAAATAAAGATTAGAGAGGAAATGATTTTCAAGAATCGGTTACATAACCGAATAACTACCAATAAGATATTATTTATTGCGGGAAAGTTGATGAGATGGGGTTCCAGTTTTTCTTTTTCTGTAGTCTGTGTGCTCCAGCAAAGGGAAATTATTTCTTATTTGTAACAAGGGAAAGAAGGAATGCATGTAATGTTTTCAGTTATGGTTTATGCAAGAGTAAATAGATCTTTGAGTCTTTTACTGTGTATGGAGGAGGAAGGAGGAATATGTATTAGATCTTTGAGTTTGAATATATTTTTTTGATTGATAGTGACTGTGAGTCATTTCAGTCATCTTCTTATGCTGTCCTATTTGTACTCATGAATGTTATTAAATCTGTGAGTTTATTCATTCATGTATCTCAAAACAAATATTAAATCTTTCTCATGCTCTTACAGTGGGAGGAATAAGTGAATGGTCTGTGTGCCATGCATTTAGTTTTCTTTTAAATTATTAAATCACAATCACATTCACACCATGTTGATGGGTGAATGTTAGTATGCCTTTGTGTCTTCTGGTTAAAGACATAACCTATATTTTAATTCATTGTAAATCTTTCTAAGAGGGAGTTGTACCTTTCAATTCAGAGGAAATTTATCAATCCAATGATAACTTCTCCAACTGTTAGTAGCGTTTGTACTTCTATTTCGGCATTTTGAGTCAGTTTGTGTTGGTATTTTTGAAGTGCAAATCTGTTTACTAACACACTTGAAGACCAGTAGCAGACAAGTGCTCTTCACCCAAGGAGAGCAGACTCCAACCACACCGCCATGGCCACCTGCAAACTCCAATGCCTCCTCGGGTGGTTACAACAACAATGGACGAGGGAACAACAACAACAATAGTACACCCAGAAGTAGGATCCAGTACGATGTGAAGGGTCAACCCACGATTCAATGCCGAAGGTGTAACGAGTGAGGTCACTTTGCAGAGGACTGTCCATGCGCAGTTTGTTGTGCAAGTGTTTTGGTCCGAGGAACCATGAGGACACCGACTGCCCAAAACAAAAAGGAGTAAATATGGTGGACATAAAAGACCCAGAGGAGGAATATTGGCGATCGCTAGACTTCAAACCAAGAAGGCAACATACCCCAACCCCCGTACGTAGAAGGAAAGGCTAACATTGAACGATTGATGGAGGAGAGAAGAGCCTCGCATGACGCTGTTAGTACTCCACTACGGTCAGAGTCTTAAAAAACTATCATGAGACAGATGTTACAAGCCACTATACTCGTGTGGGCATCCGACACAATCGGCCACGACCATGGCAAGCCGACAGAAGAACAAAGAGACAGTGCCACCACCGACCTAATGTTGCTGACAATAGGCATTGGGAGGAAGCTTGTTGTTGTCGAGATGGAGCTAATGGGAAGGAAGCTGACAAACACCATCATCGATGGAGGCTCCGATGTGAATGTATTGTTGGAGACATAGAAGGCCCTCAGCAAACCAACACTTAAGCCACCTTCCATTTGGTAAATTTCGACCAACACGGCATCAAACCACTCAGGACGCTCATGGCACAGAAGGTAACCATTGGCACTCAACACTTCTTAGACTTCGTTGTCATCCTGCTAAAAAAAGAAGGCATATGATGCCCTCCTTGAAAGAGCATGGTTGATCACGGCAAAAGCAAACCATAATTGGAAGAATACATTCTCTATTGAAAATGACAGGAGGAAGTACATCATCGACTTGCAAAATCAGGCAGTGAGTCAGGAGTTGATAATAAACTCAAAGTGCGAAGGCAGAGAGTTCGACACGGAAGGAAGGGTTATGGAACCCAATGCTGGTGTATTGGAACTCGAAAGTTGCTCAGAGGATGAAACAAGTTCCCTTAATGGGTTGTTTCACTAGCAGATGGAGGACTATGAAGTCTTCCACCGCGAATGCAATATGTTGGAAATTGAAGAAGTCAAGCATCATCTTCAAAGTACAGATGAGTAGGTTTCACCCACTGTCATCTCTCTGAAAAAAGAGGCAAACCAAATCGGATCTGTGTGGACTTCAGATGCCTTAATTATTCATGATCAAAGAGCCTTTTCCAATCCCATTCACTAACAACATACTAGAGGAAGTGGCAAGGCATGAGATGTACTTGTTCATGTACAGGTTTCCTAGGTACAACCAAATCAACATTGCTGAGGACAAGTTAAACACCACGTTTGTCGCAGAAGATGGAGTGTAAGCATACAATGGGATGCGTTCGGTTTCTGCAATGCCCCAGCCACCTTCCAAAGTATAATATTGCACATCTTCGACAAGATGTCAGTAGGCAAGTTCAAAGCCTTCCTAAATGACTAATCTATCTACAGAGGAGAGGAGACCCACCTCACAACACTAACGGAATGTATGGAAAGGTGTTGGAGGGCACGGTTGAATCTCAATCCAAAAAAGTGTCAGTTAATAGTACCGCAACGTAAATTACTTGGCCATATAGTATGCAAGAAGAGATTGAAGACGGACCTAGACAAGGTAGGGGTCATCATCCAGATGGAGAGTCCAGCAGATGTGACAGAAGTGAAATCTTTCCTTGACACAGGCTATTACCGGAGGTTCATCAAAAGCTTTGCACAAAATCTCATACCCATTGCACCAACTGATGAGGAAGGGTGAACCATTCGTGTGGGGAGCAGAGCAAGAAAAGTGTTCCGAGGAACTTAAGTTCAGATTGGTGAGTGTGCTCATCTTAGCATACCTTGACCTGGACAAGGACTTTCAAGTACATGTGGATGCCTCTAACTATGCCATTGGTGTCGCACTGGCACAAGTTCGCTTCGTACGGTTGGATCACCCCATTTTTCGCCATTCGCCTACTCTCTAGAGATGAACAAAACTATAATACAATGGAGAGGGAGGCACTCGACATGGTATATTCCGTACAGAAGTTCCAACACTACCTCTTGGCCACACCGTTCACCTTCTACGTCGACCATCAAGCATCGATATACTTAATAATTAAGCCAATCATACAAGGAAGGGTGAGTAGGTGGTTGCTCCTACTACATACAAGGAAGGGTGAGTAGGTAGTTGATCCTACTACAGGAGTTCACCTTCAACATTGTGGTATGGCCTGGGAAGTCATGTCATCGCGGATCAACTCTCAAGGATCAAATAAGGAGAGCCTCTAGAGTGTGTAAATGAGGATTTTCCGAATGCCCACCTACTTCAGATCATAGTATAAACAACCTGGTACGAAAACATTGGCAAGTTCCTATCTACCTCCACATTTCTACGGGACATGCCGCCAAGTGAGCGAAGAAAATTGGCCCTGAAAAGTAAGACCTTTCAACAAATTAGCAGGCTATCGTATAAGATGGGGCCATATCAAGTCCTACGAAAGTGTGTGATGCAAGAGGAGATTTTCGGGGTGCTAAAGGAATCACAGAAAGGGTTGGCTAGAGGCCAAATGGGACTAGACGCTACCACAGGGAAAGTGCTACTAGCGGAACTGTGGTGGTCGTCCCTACATGCAGACACCTAAGAGTGGGTACTTGGATGTGACACATGCTAGAGAGACGGCAAGCCATTGAAAAGGGACTTCATGCCAGCGTTCCCTTTGCAGCTACAAGAACTGTTTGAAAGGTGGGGTCTCAACTTCGTCAGTTGGACCACTTAAGGTGAGTAACATGCACCAATATTAGTACATCATGATGGCCAGAATATCTTACGAAGTCGGCAAAGGCAATAGCGTTGTTGGATAACACTACACTCAGTACAACAAGATTTCTATATGAACAGATTGTAAATCAGTTCTGCATCTCTATTCAAATTACAAGTGACAAGGAGTACACTTTGTGAACCATGTCATTTGAACAATGACGATGGAATTCAGGATATTTCATAAACTGTCGAGTTTGTACTATCCCCGAGCCAATAGAACGGCATAATCCATGAACAAGGTACTAGTATCAATTATATACCAGTCATGTGAGGTGGAGAAAGAAGATTGGGAAGAGAGGCTCCCAAAAATACTATGTGCATACCATACTAAGTATAAGGCCACGACGAGACACATCCATTCCAGTTGATGTACAAACAAGAAGTTGTGGTCCCAGTAGAATACATTGTACCAAGTTTAAGGATTGCAATAGAGAACCGTCTCAAGGACGCGGAAAGCTTGAATGAAAGGTTGTTTAATATCACAAAGCTAGATGAAGAACAGATGACAACACAATGGGCGATGGAGGTGGCCCAACGAAGACGGAAGTTCTAGCGCAACAAACATCTCTGTCAGATGAACCTCCGGCCAGGTCAATTGGAACTCAAATACAACAGTCGAAACGAACTCTAACCCAAGAAATTTTGAGTTCATTAGTTGGTGCCATATAAAGTCAAGGAAGGGCTAAATGGTGCAATCAAACTATTAACTCTTGACGATAATCCTATCTGAGATCCTATAAGCAGATTGAAGCTAAAAATCTATAGAGAAAGAGAGAGGCGGACAATAGCAATCAATATATTGGGGTACACAACCCACGTGGACTGGACAATTGGACACAGCGAAGAGATCGAAGAAGACCCAGTGATAACAGAAGAACCATACAGGCCAAACCAATCAATGCCACCAAAATAGGGGCTACAATGGAAGCATGTGGACATCGCAGTCCCCAAGGTGCATAAGCATCTTACGAATGCATTATTCAACACAGTCGCACTACAAGTACAAATGAATGGTTAATAGATATGGAAGGCGCCATATGAAGGGAGGCACGAGGGATATGTAGCATACGACATTGATGAGGAGGCAAAGAGGAAACGCGAGGACCAATTTGGGAAGGAGGAGGTCCGACAAGACTTGGAAGAAGAAATAGACCTAGAAGAGTATGGTGCTACTCTTGGGCCATGCCTGAAAATGGTCGTAAAACCTAACGACTTATTCATTGCAGAAGGAGATGGTTACAACGAATATATCATCAAAAAATGCGTCGTTGAAGGAAGAGAGGCACCGCCCCTACCTCTTTCAAACGCATTATGGAAAGTTATTTTGAACCCTTTCAGAGCTCCAACCACAAACGGAGAAGAGGTGGTGTGGTATCACAAGTATGGTCGTTATGTGGATGGGAGTTATAAGGGCAAGGGACTAGCACCGTTAGTAGATAAGATATTCGACCTCGAATATCTTCGAACATGTGAAAATGAATGTTACAAGACACCCCCAGGAATCTACTAGTGGTGCTATGCATCAGAAGTTAAGGTCAAACCCAGCACTTAACCAAGGGGAAAAAACAAAAGATTGACAAGGAAAACGACGAGCCGCAGAAGAGGCAAAAAGAATATACAAACAAAAACAAAAGTGACAAGGTATTTGAAGGAATTCACACCGAATTGGGAAAAATAAAAGATTAAAAGGGAAATGCATAAAAGAGCAAGAACGCAAGGAGGTAAGTCCACAATGGCAAAGAATTGAAAAATCAAAAGGTATGAGTTTTAATAAAATGTTAAATGTCAAAAAAATGAAAAATGAAAAAAATTAAAGTCAGAAAAGTAAGGAGCATATTGTTTATACAAAAATTAAAGTTGGAGAATACCATAAAAATAAAAAATATGCAAAAGAAAAGGGAAACAAGAAAGAATTCTAGCGAGAATATAAAGGGGGCAATATCAAGAAATTAAATTCTTATTAGAAGGAAGTGCTTGATTAAAAATCTAACCCTAAGTGAAGGGAACACATATAAATCCCCTCAAAGCCATGTTCTTTTGCGTAAACAAGTGTTCCTCACAAGAAGAGTGGAAGTATCAGCAAGGGAAGCGAAGGAAGGGTTCCATACAAGTCAAGCTTTGCATCACTGTGCGACCATGTTCCAACCATAACATTACAACCGTACGGACAGACTCACAAGGGAGGAAGAACATCATCCGTACGGCAACAGCAAAAGGGTCGGTATGGATTTCATACTGTATGAAAGCTATAGAGGGGTTCGTACGAACAAGTGGAGGAAAAGACCGGAGCAAACCAATGGGTCGTATGAACAATTTGAGGACTATACGGTTATAATCAACCGTACAGAAGTGTTGCGCAAGTCGTACAAACAACAAATCAGACTGTACGGTAACACCAGCCATACAAGAGGGTAGTAGGATAACAACAGCTACATAGGAGGGTCATACAGTATGAAGGAAATTTACAAAGTCACATACACAAGAGTGATACCATATGGAAGTGGAGTTCAATCGTTCAGTGCAAGCCGCATATGTGATACTGAGAACGACAATTGCAAGGGTGTAGAAATGACTAGACTGTATAGGCCATAGGATACAATTGAGAAGGACTGTACAAATGTGCATATAGAGGTGGGTCATACAATTGAACGAGAGGCTACTAGAGACAACAAAATTGTTTTAGGAAGCACAATGGTGAAGGTTAGTTATGGAAACCCCTAGTACGGATAGTTATTCAATAAAAAATAAGCTAAAAAGGACAAACCGAAGAATCACACCAAGCCATGGCAAACACCAACAGCAAGAAGAAAGTAAGAGCTAAGGTACAGAAGGATGAAAGGAAAACAGTTGAATCCCTCACATTTGAAAGTGTCTCTAGAAGTGAATGTTGCACCTGGTGGAACAATACCCCACACGATCCTGTGAAGAACTCATTGCAAAAGAGGTGGATAAAGAAATTTTAATGTTCGTATTCAACTTACAAGATTTCGAGCCAGTGTTGCGAACAATGATAGCAAGGTATGATCGGCACTCACATAAGTCCATTGTGCAGTATTTCTCGAACACAATGGTGGTATCATTCTCACCGAAGTTCACAAAAGTCTTTGGCATTCCATCAAAGGGAGCAGAGATCGTTAGGCCTTCAACCAAGATGTCTGCAGAAGAAAAGGATAAATTGCTAAAACTTGTATGTAGGGCCGACCTCTCGCCGAGGAATGGAATAGCCTTTGGAGTAGCAGTAATAGTCGTGGGCTGAAAAAATCATTCATCGCCACACTAGAGTGGAAATGCATTGTGATGTCCTTGTTTCAAGAATAGGATTTAAAAATAAATACTAAAAATATATTAATAAACAAATATATAAAAATTATAATATAATTTATTATATGAATATAATATGTTAATTGATAAAATATAAATGGACGAATATAATAATACTATAATATAATATAATATAACTTACCTCAAAGAAATATTTTAATATAATATTCATTCCTATTATTAAATAATATAATATGTTTCGTATTAAAATAACTATTATTAATAGCGGGGTAAGA
Organism: Thuja plicata; assembly: GCA_018584345.1. Lineage (NCBI taxonomy): Eukaryota > Viridiplantae > Streptophyta > Pinopsida > Cupressales > Cupressaceae > Thuja > Thuja plicata. Next base: position 912,023 of record MU225196.1, read on the forward strand.
TTATCGACTAAGCCATAGTCCATTATAAACGCCAATAATAAAGGAACAAATGATTAATGGAGGGACATGACTCTTCAAAAGTATCGCCTCCTTTCAAGGTATAATATATTATAAATAGAGAGTTTGAGAGTCAGCAGGGATACGGCAGGTAATCGGGAGATAGAATCGCATTTCATTGCTGGCAAAGCATTGTATAACAGCAAACCATGCTGTAACGTATCTCTGAAAAGAATATTATTCGCAGAAGACTATACCCCAGTTATAATAGTGAAACCAGGAATATATATATAGCAGTGAAAGCAGATGTATAAATATGTAGGTATATATGAACTAACAAATATACAGCATTCATATATAGATTGATAATAATGAATTAGAAATATATATACACATTATATATATAAAATAATGTATAAATATGTAGGTATATATGAACTAACAAATATACAGCATTCATATATAGATTGATAATAATGAATTAGAAATATATATACACATTATATATATATATATCTAAAAAATAATGAATTAGAAATATATATATATATATATATTTGGACAGATATATACAGCATTAATATATATTTCTTACAACTTATAAGTAATATTCAAATAATATATAAATATAGATAGAGATATTATCAATCTAATAATAATGGAACAAGAATTAAGACATTGATTACTGATTGTAAGAAGAGATCAGAATGGAAGTATAGGAGATATAAAATATATATGGGGAACTAATAGAATGGGAGTATACAAAAGATATTCGGTATAGATTGCAACATTGCATTATTATTATTTATCATTATCAGAATAAGATATATATATATATCTTATTCTGATAATGAATTTCACTTATTAAAGATAATCAAAATATAAAGAGATATATATACACATATTATTGGATTAGGTATTCATCTTATTAAAGATAATCAAATGTATACATATATACATATGTTATTGATCTAGTAATAATAATGAAATCAGAATTATATATATCATCTATATTATATAGATATATACATATATTCGTAATATAAGAGATAGTAATATATATACTTAGCTAATTCCTTAATCACTCACTAATACCATTAAAAGGATAGGTGGGCTTGTCAAGGATGGAGTAATACCATGTTGGAGGAAACTTCCAAGATAGGGATAAGGACGTATATCACGAATCCTTAAGGATGTAGCCGCAAAATAGGTAATGCATATATGTGCCACAAATCCTTTGAGGGAGCTTACTTGCATATGGTTTCCAAATGCCCATGGACAAGTAATTCCCTATCTTTCTTAAGATTAAAGATTAAGAGTGAAGTGAGGAACTGGGGGCTTGAGTATGTATTATGAATCAACGATTGTTTCCTTAAAGTAATTCAAATGCATAATGATAAATGTTAATCATTAGGAATTGGCATTCTCCTAATAGGAAATGTTATAAGTAGTCATTTCTAAGTGCAGTCCCTAACACTAATTTGAAAATTACTGAGAAAATTAAGGTCCTAGTTGGGGACATTATAGTGGTATTAGAGCATGATCCTGCTATCCTACACGGCAAAAGATAGGAAAAAATGTGAATCGTTCTAGTCAATGAAATAAAATCCAAACATATATCCATATATATATATATATATATATATATATATATATATATAGGAAGTTTGCACTTAATATGTACAAATAAATTTCATCGGGCTTTAAACATTGTAAAGTTAATTTGTAATTCAATGGCCCAAATTCTCTCACGAAGACTACCAAGGGGGGGAATTAGGAGAGTTGTGGCAAAGGTCAGCTAGAGTGTTAACCAGAGATGTGAGGAACCTTCTAAGATAGGGGTAAGGACATATATCACGAGACCTTGAGGATGTAGCCCCAAAATAGGTAATGCATATATGCGCCACAAACCCATAAAGGGAGTCTACTCACAGAGGATTCCTTAGCTACCTCAAGCAAGCACACGCCTATCTCGCTTAAAGTTGGTGAGTATGGAGAAAATTGGGACATTTGGGGAGAAAATATGTTAATCCCGAAAGTACTACAATCCCACAAATGATATCGAATTGGACTTAGTTTTTAACTTGGACAGGATTCCTAGTGGATTATTTCTAGTTAATACGAAGAAATCTAACAATGTATCAATTATGTGCATACTTCGTGTATGCTCAGTATCTGGATATATACATGTGTCTACTTCTTGTATGCTCCATGTCTTCACGCATTAATATGTATACTCTGTGTATGCTTTGTGTCTTCATGCATCTATGTGTATACTTCATGTTTTTGTATATGCATGTCATTATTTCATATTTTCAAATGTATGTTCCTTGTATAGTTCTATTTTTTATTGATCTAGAATGATAAGAATAACTAAGAGTAAGTCCAAACATATGAATTTATATTTGAGATCATAAACAAGCTATGGTGCAAACATTAATCAATTTGATGCTATAACCTTGTTTCATCTCTCAGTGTGAGGAGCGAAAAACTCGTCTTTAAAATTGAAAATATTGCATATTTTTCATACATTGGTTAACGTCAAAAGAGGTGATCCACATTAAAAGACTTGTATAGAAATTGACATCGCTTAGGGACAAGCAATTTTGGGAAAGGCAGACTATGATGTCCCTGTTTCCAAAATAGGATTTAAAAATAAATACCAAAAATATATTAATAAACAAATATATAAAAATTATAATATAATTTATTATAAGAATATAATATGTTAATTGATAAAATATAAATGGATCAATATAATAATACTATCAAATAATAAAATCAAATAATATATTAATATAGATATAGATATTATCAATCTAACAATAATGGAATACGAATTAAGACATCGATTACTGATTGCAAGAAGAGATCAGAATGGAAGTATAGGAGATAAAATATATATGGGGAACTAATAGAATGGGAGTATATAAAAGATATTCGGTATAGATTGCAACATAGGATTATTATTTATTTATCATAAAAGAATCAAATTTATCAGCCATCATATGTATATAGAAATTATCAGAATAAGATATATATATATATGAATTTCACTTATTTAAGATAATCAAAATATAAGTGGATATATATACACATATTATTGGATAAGGTATTCATCTTATTAATGATAATCAAATGTATACATATATACATATGTTATTGATCTATTAATAATAATGAAATCAGAATTATATATATCATCTATATTATATAGATATATACATATATTCATAATATAAGAGATAGTAATATATATACCTAGCTAATTCCTTAATCACCCACTAATACCATTAAGAGGATAGTTGGGCTTGTTAGGGATGGAGTAATACCATGTTGGAGGAAACTTCTAAGATAGGGATAAGGACGTATATTACAAATCCTTGAGGATTAGCCCCAAAATAGGTAATGCATATCTGTGCCACAAATCCTTTGAGGGAGCTTACTTACAGATGCTATGCCCACGGACAAGTAATTCCCAATCTTTCTTAAGATTAAAGATTAAGAGTGAAGTGAGGAATTAGAAGGCTTGAGTATGTATTATGATCAACGATTATTTCCTTAAAGTAATTCAAATGCATAATGATAAACATTAATCATTAGGAATTGGCATTCTCCTGATTGGGAACATTATAACTAGTCATTTCTAAGTGCAGTCCCAAACCCTAATTTGGGAATTACTGAGCAAATTAAGTAAGGCCCTAGTTGGGGAAATTACATGCATCCTCAACCTCATAAAGAGAAAACTCACAGGATCAAGTAGGGCCTTGGACATAGTGATGTGGATGCTAAAACTCATGAACGGTATGATGCTTAGGGAAGTTTACAACTGGGCACACATGTTATCAGAACGCATGCGAGAGTTCCTAAATCTCAAGCACGAAAGTTTCAACATGCTCCACTATGCAATAACACTTTTTCTAGAAGGGGCGTGTACACAAGTACTACCGGGCCAATGGGGGAGGTTTGTGTTGACCCGCCGAGTAGAGCTAAATAGTCCTACTATATTCTATTGGATTCACTTGGAGACCCTTACAGCCGGAGGGGAGCCACACCAAAAAAAAAAAAGGTGGGAAAATACGAGTATGGAAGAGGACAGCCATGAGGAGGAAATAGTGGAGCTCTCATCCTCTGAGAGTGAGAGTGGATAGGAGTTTTGTATGGTACGGCATGAGGGGGGCAGTGAAGAAGTGCAAGAGGCCCCAACCAAAGGTGAAGGGGAAGCCAAAGAAGAGGAAGTAACAGTGGCAGAAAGGACAGTACCAACACTGGCCGAATGGAGAGCTAAGAGATCTGCACTACCGGCGAAGGTTGTATTCACACCATCATAGTTGTCAACTACAACACATCTGGTCCATTCGGCACGCATGGTGACGTGGCACACCAACTATACAGTGCATATCTACACCGCACGGGATCCATCCCATGGCTCTATGGTCGCCCCCACGGCCAAAGGCACTACACCCGAAGGAACGACCCCTACTATTGAGATGGTCCCACCCACTGAAACAATTCAACCAACAGAAGGAGTTATGAACAAGGGATCACCCCTTGGGGGAATGTTACACCTACACCTACCACGATGGATGTAGACAGAGGGAGTAAGAGACCTATGTTAGCGAGTGTTGGAGGAGATGATATGGAGACAAGGTTGGATAGCTTTTTGGATAGATTCGAGATGGGTATCAGTGAGATTCCACCACCCTCACCCACCTTATTGATGGCCCAACACTTCCAAGAAACAAATGCACAACACAAGACCGTGGGAGAAGAACCCCTCAAAGAGCAGGAACCGGTTGGACTTATTGAAATCCCAGCTACAACAAAGGATGTGATTGAGATCGCCAAAGAGAGTGCTCATGAGGGAGATGCCTCTCTACATCAGTAAATGGTGATAGAGGAGTCGAGCAAGAGAGAGGCTCACTATGACTACATCTAGGTCCCAAAGCCCAACCCATGGGATGCCCTGGGATCTATTCGGAGGTACTTGGCTGACCTAGAATGAGTAGTTGCAGTGGCACAAAGGATAGCCAACCTCACAAGGCAATTAGATATGGGACCGTTTGCTAGTACAAGCAAAGAAGCCCCTTGCTTTCATCATGATAGGCTGCAAGAAAGAGTTTGTCGAGCATTTTACAACTCATGGGTGGCTGGTCACAAAGACACCTAAGATGGTCGAGGCGTGCTGGAGGTCGTATACACAGGAGGGGCAAGCTGGTATGATGGACACCCTAGGCAACATGGAGTATGTGTTTCGAGATACATTCCCTTGAATGCAGAAGGTTACCCACTTCATAAGGGAGGTCGAGGAAGGGCAATTGAAGGCAATAGAGCAGGCAGCCACTCAGGAGAAGCTAATAGAATAGAACAGGCTTACTATCACTTGGGAAGAATAGTTGGCCCAAGAGAGAGTGACCAGGAAAAGAAAGGAGGTACATCTTGCAGAAGTGGAGGGACGGTTGGGAGTGGTGACAAGAGAGCTCGAGAGCACAAAGACGGATTTGATGGACACTAAAAAATTGGTGAGGGTTGCATGTGAAAAACAAAAGATAGCAGAACGGGACCTGCAACTCCTTCGTCAATAGCTCCCCAATACACCCAAGCCAACGTCCTGAACTACTTTAGGGGCGTCCTCTCACCCTACTTCCCAGTAAATATTGTTGTAGTACATTAGTCCATTTTTGTTCTATTGTCTGGAAGACAACTACTTTTTGGGTGGCGTTGATGTTGGTGGCAATTTTGCCAACTAGAATAAATTATGTTTTTGTTAGTAAAATGGCAATGTAATAAAATATAGTTCTCACGTAGTAGTTGTTGGTTGCTAACGGTTGGCACTCTTAACCAACCGTCGAAGGCTTTATATTTTGGGCTTGTACCAAGAACACACATTATGAATGTACAGATATTACATTGAAGATGAAGTTATATCTTTCTGTCATCCTTATATATTATATCTGAACTACTATGTTAAAGGTGTTGTATTCATATTCCTGTTTACTCTAAGTATTAAAACATATACCCCGTAGGGAGTAAACAGATCTCCCCCTGTCGGAGATTCTTTAATGCTCCCCCTTACTCTAATGCTTCTCTCTCTTGGGCGGTCTACTTCTTCTATAGTTGTCCAAAGGAGTTTGCATCATCTTCTTGAGTTTCACAAAATAGGAACTTAGCTTGGTTATCCCATCACTTTCTTATGTATTTACACCTCTTTCTTCTCTTTTTCATGGCTGTTAGATGAAGATCGTCCTTTCATTTCTTTGTGAGAGTTTTCTCGTGATTGTCCTTATCTTATCTTATCTACACTCTAGTATCTTCTTGTATGGATATTTCTTGTTTTATTTTCTGTCAAATATGGGTTCTTCATTGTCTCCATTAATCCGGTATATCTATTTCCTATTCAAATGGTAACTTGTCATTTTTACTTCCATGAAGACCACATATGGATTGTGAATGATCTATCTCTTTCCGAGTGCTACTATTATTAAAGCTTACCCCTTTTTATTACCTTCAAAGTAATATACTTCTCTCTATTGTTACTAGTCGCAATAAATTTGGACACTTTTGATCTTTGATGTAATCTGCTCGTTTCATACTCATGTTTCTTTTGTTATTCTTTCTCTTGAAATCAATACCATCATTCTTCTTATTCCTATAAGTCTCCCTTGTTGTAACTTTTTTTTGCATTAATGGTGAAGACATGCTCATCATATTTCCATCCATGTCTTCTAAGGTATCAACACATTAAGAGGCATGCCTGTAATGTGAAATTGAACATAAGTATCAAGTTTATTATTCGTTTGCCAACATATGCTTATCAAATGTAAATGTACAAGCATATCCTTTAAGTAAGAAACTCTTGGATCACCAATATTTTTTAACTTGGTATTACAAAAATTGTCTCATTAAAATATATGCACCACTTACTTTTTCATATTTTCTTATGCTAGGATAGGTTGAAGCTTTCCCAAATCCTCACCTTGATGGAGACACTTGTGAATACTAGCTTCATGTACTATCGAGGATCTTCAACATATCTAGTAGTCTTTTGTTGCATCTCGACTCTTATTAATCTTTTTCTCCATAGAAGCCATATTTGTTCAAGCCCTTGTACCAAAGACTTTCTATCTTTGATAGTGTTTGAAAATCTAAGCCTATCAAAGTTTCCATAGTGTGTTCTTTAGGCTAATGCAGATACCAAATCATTTTTCTTTCTTGATACTAATAGGTAGATTATTCTCTTCATTTTTCCTTGTTTCTATCTTCAAGACATTGACTTGTCTTGATCATCTCATTCTTTTCTCCAATGGGCTAAAAGATAATGTCATACTTTGCTCCCACTAAACTTGTGTTTCTTTTTATGAACTAGGAAGTATATGAAAAGAAATTTACACTTGCATTGGTTTCTTCTTCTCTTTCTTTTAAGTTCTTTAAAACTTTTATGGTTCTTCCCTTTTCCTTGGTCATTAAATCCTTCATCATGTGTTGTCTAGGTGGTTTCACAAACTACTTCTACAAAATCGTGTTATGTGACCATAGTTATTGCAATTGCAGTATTCAATAATAGAATTTACCAAAGGGAAATATGAATTGTAGTTTCTTCTTTTTCATCCTCTAATAGGTCTTACTTTTGTTCTACATTCTTTTGCCTTGTGACCAAAGTTATTGCATTTGAAACAATAGCTAGTGAAAGAATGATAGGTTCTAGTCATATGTACCTTCCTTTGTGAGAAGATATTTCTAAAGGTGTTCTTATCCTCTTGATATGTGTTTTCCTTTGCTTGGCTACAATCTCCTTTATCAACATAGCTCCTCGGCCTTCCTCCTCCTCCCCACTTTTGTTTTTATTCATAATCTAAACCTGTCTTGTTTGAGGATGATCTTTGAATATCAATGATATCACCTAGAATCTCAAAGCTCTTTCTAAACTTGAGACTAGTATTTTATTTTGCAGTAGTTACCTTTTTCTTCAATTGTACTCTTAGCTCCTCTTCAATTCTTTTAGCTTCTTCAAGTTCAATCTTGAGGTTGATGATTCTCTTTGGACTCTTCAAGACTTTGTGATAACTTTTTTTTGGCTTCATTGTCTACTTGAATTTGTAGTCCTTGTTTTGAAGTTCTTTCCCCTACCCTCGAAGACTTTTCTAAATGAGGATCTTACTAAATCCCAGGTCACAAAACTTAAACAGGCCAGAGCTCTTGTAGTTGCTGCACGGCGGGACAGCAAGTGGGTCGCGATCAGGAATCTTAGGGCGGTGATTCGAGACAATTTTCCTCCTACCTGGGAAACTAGACCTGTCGTTGTGGCCACTAAATGACGCTCCAAGCGTCAGGATGCAGGGGGTATTCCAGAGATTCAGGCTTTACAGGTCAGATGTTGGAACTGCAATGGTTCGATTTGGTCCTCACTCGGTCTTCTTCTGAATGTTCTGGATTCCTCAAATTTGTTGTTCCTCACAGAGACTCATGAAAGCCCTATACGACCTCTCCCTACATTTGTTGGCTTTCACTTGATTTCAACTTTCAGGAATGAGACTATGAGTTCTGGTGGGGTCCGCGGTTTGGGAGAGGTAACTTGCCTTATTAGTGACCAGCTTCGTGGTTTGGTTTTTGTTGTCCTACCAGACGCCTCGGCTAGATTCATTTGGGCCCAGTTATGTCGTACAGTCACGCCTGTCAAACACATCTTCGGGGTTTGCTACTTTCCTCCAGCCTCCTCCCTCTATTGTGGCCCTGACAAGGACCCCTTCTCTGACCTTTATGACAGCATCATTCAGTTCTCCTCCTCGGGGACTTCAATGTCAGGCCTCAGATAGCATAGGCTCCCCTTGACAACAAGGTGGTTAACTATTTATGCATTGAGGATTTGGATCCGTCTTTTATGGGGCTTCACAGGTGTTCCTAGAATGCAGATTGTCCCATGACCAAATATGGTAGACATATTGTATAGCTCAGTGAGTCTTTGGACCTAGTGGTCCTTAATGGGCTATCTTGCTTCCATAGATCACACTTATTCACGTGCAGGCCTCATGGTGGATTACACACTCCCAGTAGTCCTTCATCTCCTCCATTGATCACTTCTTCGTTACCCCTTCCCTCTAGCCAACCATGCTCTGCTCCGTCTCTCCATACCTTGCACCACCTCACTCCCTACACCCCCTCTCCACCGCACCCCCCCTCCACGCCCTAGGGCCCCCCTCCTCGCACCATTGCTCGATTTGAGGACGGTGATACCGACATTTCTACCCACCACCTCAGACAGCTTCCCCCCTATCCCCTCTTCTCCACTTCGGGGTGCGTCACCACTATGTTCTCTCATCTATCTACAACCATCTGGGAGGTTGCCATGTCTTCATTCCCTCATTTCTCCACCCCCTAGCTCCCCCATCTGTGGCCTAAGAACACATTCCCTATGAGCACTATTGGGGTTAAGCAGGGCTGCCCCAATCATCGACTCTTTTCGGTATCTACATTGACGAGCTGGAGATGTATCTTCAGGAACACACTTTTCCTGGGGACAGTTGCTTTCTTCACCAGGTTTGTATCTCTATTCTTCTCTTTGCGGATGATATCGTTATTTAGGCCTCCTCTCCAGAGGGTTTACAGAGACAGCTGGATAGTCTAGCATCCCTTTGCGAGTTGCAGTATTTGACAATTAATTTGGGGAAGACTAAGGTGATGGTCTTCAATGCTTTTAAGACCTCTCATTTCTATTTATTTTTCAGGAATCTGGAGGTGGAGATGTCCTCCTCATACACATACTTCAGCGTCAAATTTTATGGGCCCCGGTTTACCATGAGACCCACCCTTCAGTCGTGGATAAATAAGGGGTATGGTTCGTTGGCCCTCCTCGAGTGACAAAGTTTTTGTCACCATTTCCAAGACACTTTGTCCAAGATGACACTTATGGATACACTTATCAGACCTACTATTCTCTATGGTTCAGTGGTGTGAGGTCCTTCCTTGCTCGAATTTTGATTGGACCTTTGCTGACCGGGCTCATATTCTCCTCCTCCGGCGCATCATCTAGTGCAAGCAATCCATCCCACACAACATTATTCTTGCAAAGTTTGAGCGCGTCCCTTCAGGCTTGAGGCCATCTTTGATCTGGTCTGGTACCTTCACCGCCTTCGGGGCTTTGTTGATTCGGGTGAGGGGAGTCACAGATACCCCTACCTTACCTATTGTTCTTCAAAGTCTATCGTGGCCTATGTTGTCTCCTTTGGTCAAGCTCGTGGATGGTTTGTTGAGACTTCGACCCTTCTTGGGTCTATTGGGATTGCTATGGACCGCCTCCCTTACACTACTCTCTCGATATCCCCCCCCATCTTCTTCCCCCCGACCAGGAGGTGAATAAGTGCATCAGAGTTGACATTTATATGCAGTTCATTCGCACTCTTTGGGTTAACCCCCACGGGGATCTTCGCCCTAAGTTGGCCTTTTATACAGAGAACTTTCAAGATCTAAAGGATGGACTCATTATCCGTCCTTCCTACTTATCCCACCACTGGCCACGTTCTCTCGGGATCCCTGTTGGCTCCTTCAGAATAGGTTCGCATCGACTCTGTTGCGAGACCGAACAACAGATTGACAGAGAGCACAAAGTTTGTCAGCTTTGCAACATTGGGGAGGTTGAGTCTGAGGAGCACTACATCTTTCACTATCTTTTGTAGTACGAGATCAGAGGGAGGTTCTACTGCCTCTTGAGGGAGGCGTGGTCGCTCTACACCTTCAAATATACAGACCAAAGATGCCTTGCCCTTTACTTTCAGGAAGCCCTTAGGCTTCGGGACCACACACTCCAGCACCAGCATCCTGCGACGCCTCCACCCTATCAGCTTATTACTTCCTTCTTCACAGGAGTTCATTCAACGCACGGTACCAAGCGTCGGCTTGGGCCCGCCCCTTATTCCAGATCGGTGAGGCCTAGGACGAGTTCCTTTTTGCAACAGCCATCCTCATCTAGGATCACTCCGAGACGGCCCATGGTTTTGACTGGTCCTATTGTTTATCCTTTAGTTCAAAAGTTCTTCACAGCTGTTCGGAACCCTTAATTGGATTTGTAATGTCCCCAATTTTAGCAAGGTCATTAAATGGATGGTGCCAGATCATTATCGCGATCCTCGTGGTCCGTAGAGGTGTTTAGAGGGTCATTGGTGTGAACTTACTATTTATAGTAAGTCAATGGATAGTTCCAATGAGCTCAGATGAGTTAGACGAGTTGAATGATGCTCTCAGTTTTCATTTCTGGCTTACGGTTTGGGCTCCAAGAATCTTGGAGAGAGTGTTTATTTTTAGTAAGTCACCCCGTCAAGTTTGTTCATCATCTTTTATCATCAGGATCACTCTAGTGCAGACAGATTTCGATTCTGATGCTTCTTCAGTTGTTTTCGCAATACGGGTGAATTATTATTATTATTTAATTAAATTTGCTAAGGTTGCCATTATTTTTGGTATTATATGTTGGGCACCTTAGTGTTATAGCTCGTCGGAACCGGGATGAAAAGTTTTAAATCTTGGGCACAAGAAACAGGGACCTTGCGTGTCATAATTTCATGATATTGATGAAAAGGTCAT
>MU225196.1:923643-982722 GCA_018584345.1 Thuja plicata
AATAAATTATATTACTCAATATGTGCCTTAGTATAAAAGTGCTTCAAGTGAAAAGTGTGTGAGAGAAGACACTTTTTAATTATAAAAGCAATAGGCAAGGCATTCATTCACTATCGATTGATTATATTATATTTGGTTTGTTTTCTCTAAGCAGAAGTTTCTGATCTGTGCCCTTGCTGAAGTATAAGGGTCAAATTGGCTTCTAGAAGACTGATTCTTCTGAAGTTAATATCTTATTGGTTGCTGAAGTATAACCAATCCTTTTTCTTCCATACTGTCTGCCTGTTACTAGAGGAAGAAGTAATTCTGAAATTGTTCATGCACACTGAGGGTGCAAATTTATTTGGGAGAGTGGTTCATGTCTGCTGGAATGGCATCATCGAATTACTAATTCAATTGAAGATAGTTAGCGTCTGGAAAAGAAGAGACATTGTAGATTTCGAATACAAGTGTTGTTGGTTGTGAATCGAATTTCATTATTTGTGGGCGATATACATTCTTCCCAGCTTGCAGATTTTGGCGAATAAGAAATTCAGACTGTCGTGAGTTTGCTCTAGGGCAGCTTTGTAAGTGGACGGAGACAACATTACTGGTGGAAGCAAACCGCAGTCACATAGCAATCAATGTGTAGAGGCTGCGTACAATGTCCAGACTTTGTGGACAAAGGGAAACAACTCGCGGCTAGAATGCAGAGCCGTTAACATGACTGCGCAGCCCGCGGGTAGCTAGCAAGGAGGAAGGTTAGTGGAGGCATTACAATATGCCAAGGAAGCATTTCAATTCAAGTCCATTGCAAATGAAATGGTATTTTTTTGGATGTAGTCAATCAGTAGTTGGTTTTAAGATTTTGCTAAGTCATTTGGTATTGGCATTATTTAAATTCAGAATTCTATTTTGCAACATACAAAAAGTATATTCTAATTTGTCCAAGGGAGTTAGCATTGTTATTGAAGAAAGTGCATGTGAATTTGGAATTTAGCAAAAGACCAGACGTTTCAATAATAAATATGCTGGAAATAATCATGTTCTTGGATTGAAAATTATATTTTAAAGTTGATTATATAAATAAGGAGATACGTTCTGGCAAAGTTTATTACTTGTGGTTGCAAAATCTATTAATTCATAGCAGAGCCAGATTGGGCTCATTACAAGGTTCGGGAGGATTTCCTTTCCATTGGGACGTTCTCTGTGTTTTTGTTTTTATTTCAGTTGTTGCTTTCTTTTTACAGCATGGTTCGGTGTCCCTGCTGCGGGCTGGCCCATTTTTGTGTACTTGGCAGTCCGTTTGACCCTTTGTGGTCATTTGTTGGACATTAATAGATTTATCTTATCTTATCTTATCTATAGGCATAACGGAGTTCTTCCTTAAGATCCACTTCTTCATCTTCATCAGATTTTTTTGCTATAACAAATCCCATTACGTTCTTAACATCATTTTCATCGTATGAGTCCCAATCATCAAAAAGGGCTCTTCTAAGGAATTCATCATCTATTTCCAAAAGAGTTTCTTTCATCAGTTGTATTTGGTTTTGTGATATCAATACCCTTCTTGGCACTTTTTCCTTTTTCCTTTGCCACAGTATTCTCTTAATTACCTTCACGTGGTAAGACATTTTTGAAGGAACTAGCTCTGATACCCATTGTTGAGAACATGGTCATAAGCATATCCCTTTATCTCAAAGAATAATCATTGCATATCAACATTCACATGAGATCTAACTATCATGCAACATTCACATGAGATCTGACTATCATGTACACAAATAGAACACAAGATATCGTGGAAACCCTAGCGACAAAAAACCACGACATATTAATGCTTTTATATAAATACTTTTTTACAATGTTCGTAGGCACCAACCCTCATTCTATTCATGAGAGCTTTTCCCACTAGAGGCACCAACCCCTCATTCTATTCGTGAGCACTTGCCCACTAGAGGTGCCAACCCCTTATCCTTTTAGAAGCACCAACCCCTCATTCAAATTTCCACCTTGTTAATGTTGCTTCTACAACAGATGATGGAATACCTTGTCCTCCACAACTTTTGCTATGAACCTCTTTCAAACTCTTCCACAAATCTGCTATGAACACTTCTTCAAATCTCCTATACTCTCTTCCTCAACCTTCTATAAGATGATCATACATCTGCCTTAAAGTGATCACGAACTCTTCATATAAATCTGCTATTAAAATCCTTATATCCTTCTCATCAATTCCTCAATTTGCTTCATAATTCTAGTCGAAAATGATCATCTCTCCATGAAACCCTCTTCACAAGTCTCATACTGTCTTCACAATTATGCTCATGGAGTCCACATAAATCTGCTTACAAAGTCTGCATATTAAAGTCTTCTATATTCTGATCTTATATAAGACTGTCATAAAGTATCCACAATCTCTTCTCAAAAGTCTGTTACAAACTCTTCATAAACTTCACCTTAAATCTGAAAAGATCTTCATATAATTATCTCTTGATCTGGTATATATATATATATATATATAACTTGATTTTCTTCACATGATACACACACCAACCTCCATTTGCAATCTATGTGTGTGTGCGCGCGCGCATATGTATATGTATATGTATATGTGTGTATGAATGTGTGTGTGTGTAAGAGTCATACCCTTTGAACATTGAGGAAACATAACTTGTTATAGCATCCCTTAACATAAACCACCCCTTATGAAGAAGCATTACTAATTATAATTAAATCACAGCTTTCAAAAAAATTGCAGCATTTAGTTATTATAATAAAATTGCTCCAAATAAGATTGCATCTCTTCTTAATAGTCAAACATTGTATTATAGTCACTGCATATTTTCACTGTTTACGCTTAATCACTATTTGACTTTGGATGAATCACTCCTTTCAAACATATCAATCACTGTCCAGCATCTGTCTTTTGCCTTGATATCCATAATCAATGCTTTTTGCAAATGCTAGTCACTATTTGACTTTGGATGAATCACTCCTTTCAAATATATCAATCACTGTCCAGCATCTGTCTTTTGCCTTCATATCCATAATCAATGCTTTTTGCAAATGCTAGTCGCTGCTTTTAAATGAAGTCATTGATTGCTACAGACAAATCCGAATCCTTGTGCTGCTTTATATACAAATTATTGCTTCAAGTGCTGAATCTTAACTTAATCACTGCTTTATTAAATATTGTTTAACATACATACAGATAGGTACTTTATTAACTTTACTTCCTCTCAATAGTGATCACTGCATTATCAAGTAGATTATAATTGCTTCTTCTCAAACATCAAGATCGCTGCCACAAATTCGTTAATAACAATTGTTTCTTATCATATGTATATGATGTATCTTTCCACGATACTAAGAGTGGCCCACCTGAATAAAATTCTATACAATTGCGCTTGTATTTTTCATCGCCAACAGAGTTGTCTCTGATGGAGATTGACTCCATTAGATTCTGTATTTATCAATTCTGAATCTGCTCCATATTGCTTTTATGTAGTTGTCTTATTAACATCAATATTGCTGTGTATTAAAGACTGTGTTTTATATCAACCATATAATCAATCTCATTTTCTGCTTAAACAATAATCAATCTTTTTTTGAACATCTAATCAATTTTCTTAGTCACTATGTAAGAACCCCGATGATTCTAGCTATGATACCACTGTAAGAACCCTGCTGGTTCTAACTTCACGACAGGCTATGAGTTTTGTATGTTTTGATAGTTTTGTGTTTTTTTTGCAATTCGCTCATGTTTTCTATGCAGTTTTTGAATAACAATGGAATCAAAATAACAAGCTTGAAAATTTCAAATGCAAATTATCCAACTGTGCAATTCAACTTTATTCACTAATTTCTGAAAGCATATATTTACAAATGCTATTTATGTGCAAGACATTTATTTCATGCAAACTAAGGAACCCGGAAATTGTTTGTGGAAGTTGCTGAAAATCCTTGGGCTGATCACAGTGGGCTGAATGTGCAGTTTGCCTTTGACGTGGATGCTGGAGCTAAAACATCTGTACTCATAAAACAAAAACAAGCCATTTCCCCAACACACAGACTCTCTGATAATTATCGCAGCCAATAAATTATGTCTGCCGTCTCAGCAAGGAGTCGCGGAAGCCAGAGATATGAACACAGCCTCAATGGATTGCTGCAATTTGTAAACGGCAACCTAACCACCAGAGCTGTGATATAATTCTGAGAACAATCACTGAAAAAAACAACCCCAAAATCGAACACCAAGTAAGTTCAATGACGGCTCTGAGATGATCCGTCTTCAACCACGATTCGTTGGCAAAACATAACCAACTCAAAGTGCGATGACCAAGAAGAATTATCAATTCCTCCAGTTCTTGAATTCTGAAACCCTGGCAAAACCGATTACAATCACCAAAATCACAAACACATGCAAGATGATAAATGTGATTTCCATCTCTTGCCTTTATAATTCCTTGTTGCGCAAATCAATCACATGGCTTCTTCTTTACACCAACGATCACCATCTTCAGCAAGACTCTTCCTATGAGTTTGAATCCATAATAGCTTTAACTTGCAAAGTTTGAAATATAAATGTTTAATATATTTCCCTCCAACATAGAAATGGTCCAAGGTCACTTCATTTAAAAACATTAAATAACTCATACCCAAACTTTATAATATAAGCTTTTTAAATTTATTCATTAATTAAGTGAGACTTAATTAATGATCAAGACATTAATAAATCGCTTTTGAATCCTTCAATTGCATAATTCAACTCCTGATCCATACTGACTGAGCCATATGCCCAAGTGCCCTGACAGAAATAGCAACTAGCTATAAATTGTCTTACTATAAATAGTAAGTTCATCAAATCAAGCCAAACGAAAAGTAGAATCCCGGACACCTCCATGTTGAAGAGGAGTAATTTTGCCTTCGCCAAGGATAATAGAACAACAGAGACCCTCAAACCAACTCATTAGCCCACGAGGGTCACAATGATGGGCTAACAATACCAACAACGGGCGCTGGCTAAAAAGGGGACATTAGAGTCCGTCCTCCCTGAAATTGCCTGTCCCAAAGCAATCTCGCATCCAATAGCTCACTTGAATCCAATAGCTCACCCTACTCCAACTGAAAGGATGTCACACCTCCGTCAAGATCCCACGGATAAATGTGCGTAATGTCCCTGTCGTCACAAACTAACTCTTGTAAAGACAACATCATTTGTATGATCAACACAGCCTGCTAAACTGAACTCAATGCCACAACTAGTGATACTGAAGAAGGAACATCCCATAGAAGCATCTCTACAGGATGACTAGATTTCCCCCCTTTCTCTGCACATGATAAGTTGTCATACCAATCATCAAGCTCATGCGCTAACGGACTGTGCACCCGACAAATATCTTGTACATGAGGATCAAAAGTAAAGTTGTAAGCACTCCTCACCATGTATATCTCTAAAAATTCCTCTGTAAGGACTATTTGAAATCCTGGTGCATCGATGGGATCCCAAACATCAACATCACTCCTCACCAGAGGGAGATCAACATCAAACACAAATAAAGGATTGTCATAAGACAATACAGTACCCATATCAAACAAGGGGTTGTTCACGAAGTGAACCACTCTCATTTGTTGATCACAATTGTGACCCTGAACTGTTGGAGACATGATGTGTAACTTGCTCCTCCTGAACCATATCATGTCTTTGTATGTCCCTACTCTCTTCTCTACAGAGAGACAGTGCACAAACTCCCCTTTGTGAACCCCTCAATACATATCTCATGCCTCGGTGCTCAAACCTCATCTCCATCGAGCGCAGCTTGTGGGTAAACTCCTCAATATCCTGTAACCACTGCATACCCAACACAAAGTCCATCTCTCCCAGGTTGACTACATCAAAATGAGACTACATCTCGTAATCGCCAAAAGAAAGAGAGAGAGATAATGTATGCATCTAGTACAGGTGAGGGTATAGCCATCTACCACGCTAACTCAGAAACCAATAAATTCCTTCGCCTAAAGACCGCACCTGCTAACAAACTCCTCATAAATGAAATTATTTGTGGCCCCAATGTCTAACATGGCAATGCAATGTCGTCCATCCACCAATCCTCTGATCCTGAAAGCGGATGGAAGTAGTACTGTGGTAGATAATACTATCGGTGATAGTTTGGCCTATGGACAAAACTCCGTAGTGACTCTCCGAGCCTCATCAACATCTAAATTAGTTGGCTGATGTGAATTTTTGGCCTCATCATCCTCATAATATACCCACATAAAACGATTTTCCTTACCCCTAGGTCTCAAAGGGCAAGAGTGATCTCTGTCATGAGGCTCTTTGCACCAATAGCAAAGTTGTCTCTTCAAATCCTCACGAGTTGCCACATCATGTTGCACAACTGATTTCTTTTTGTCGTCAGCAAGTGGTGGGTGAATCTCATCTACAGCTAAGGTGGTGGGTTTAGGTTGTGCTTGCCTCTTGGGAGCTGAAAGCTCCATGTTCCTGGCCTTCTTAATGGCCCCATGTAAGAAAGGTGGGTCAAATGCCTTGAGCCAACCTCTAAGTGGCTTTTGTAATCCCTCTGTAAATAGCATGACCAAGCATTTCTTTGTCACATCTAGAACCATGACAGAGAGTCTCAAAACTCACCAATGAAGGACTCCAAACTACCCGTTTGCCTGAGTTGAGCAAGGTCCGGGAAATATGATTCTAGCCCCTTCTGATCAAAAGGCTCTATCAACCTGTCAGCAAACTCCTAATATGATGTAATCAAATTATGATGCAAGGTGACCATACAATGATGCCACCACTCGTGGGCTGCTCCATCTAGATGCAAAGCTGCAAAATTTATCGCATCCATCTCTGTCATAGGCCTAAGTGTCAAAAACGTATCAACCTCACTGATCCAAGCTTGAGCAGTAACCTTCCCACTACCATCAAAGATGGAAAGAGTGAGCTTATTGGTGGCATGCTACAGATCTGCATTCTGAATCCTGAGCCTCCTTTCCTGCCTGGGTCTGCTATGGTCTCTCCTCTAAATCATATATATGTCAAAAGGCAGGTGATTCCTAACTCTGTCAGGCAATGCCTCCCACTCATCATGCACAGTCATCATATCGTCAACAAAATCTCCAACTTCTTCCTTCCCTACACTCCCTACCTCAGACTCGTTTCTCAAGAACGTGGGTCGTGTAGGCCTCTCATATGTAACTGCAGGAGCTGCTCTCGCACCAAGAGTCCCCATTGCATTACCACGGTCATCGGTGTCTTGGTTACGTCCCCTAGGTATAGACATCTGCTGAATGGCATTAGTGAGTTGTAACACTGTAGCAACCTGTTGCTGACCTGCAGCGAAATATCTAAATAATTCCCTAGCTTCTCTCTCATCATTATTCCCTGGATTCTTGTCACTCATCTCAATTGCTGGTGGTACCTATACCTGTTCAACCTGAAGATATATTCTACCCCTATGAGTATAACACCTATTTGGATCAAACCTGTGAGGCTGCATATGAGGCCAAACCCTGCAGGATGGCAAGAGACCGCTCTGATACCACTGTAAGAACTCTGATGGTTCTAGCTCTGATACCACTGTAAGAACCTTGCTAGTTCTAACTTCACGGCTGGCCCTGAGTTTTGTATGTTTTGATAGTTTTGTGTTCTTTTGCAATCTTTTTTGTCTTTTTTTTGGAATTTTTGAATAACAATGGAATTGAAATAACAAACTTGAAAATTTCAAATGCAAACTATCCAACTATGCGCTTCAACTTTATTCACTAATTTCTGAAAGCATATATTTACAAATGCTATTTATGTGCAAGACATTTATTTCCAGTGTAACCCCGGCGCAGGGGTACGTCGGTACGGGGGGAAGCCGGGACAAGTTTCGGGTACGGGAAAAAAAGGGCCTCAATTTTGGTACGGCGACAGGGGGACGAGGGGGGAGGGGCCACGGGTGCTGCATTCTATACATATAGAACTTGAAATGCTAATTATGAAATGATGTTTCAATATAACATACCAAATTGGTTCTTAGAATCTTGAAATACTTGAACATGGAAAAATTGCAACACGAACCAGAACCAATGAACATTCAACACTGAAACATTGATGATAGTAACATGCATACTCATAGACTCATAGTAACATAATGATAATCATAAAATTATATTAGTTCTATGATTCTATCAAAGATTCAAAATTCATTGTTCAAATATGAAATATGATAATATCATAAAGATGTTCATGGTTACAATGAGTAGCATGATATGAATCATCATTGATATCAAAATGAGTACCCAAGTACCGTCGCGAAGTACCCAAGTACCGTCGCGAAGTATCCAAGTACCGTCCCGAAGTACCCAAGTACAGTCTCAAAGTACCCAAGTACCGTCCCAAAGTACCCAAGTATCGGAGTACCCAAGGGGTGCGGGGACAGGTGCGGCTGCGGTACGGCGGTGCTTGAGCAGTGGTGGGGGTACTCCAGTAGGCGGAGTACCTGTCCCAAGGACGTCCCAGTACCAGGTACTCCGGGGTTTTGGGCCAGGTACGCGTCCCCGGGTTACACTGTTTATTTCATGCAAACTAAGGAACCTGGATATTGTTTGTGCAAGTTGCTGAAAATTCTTGGGCTGATCGCAGTGGGCTGAATGTGCAGTTTGTCTTTGACAAGGATGTTGGAACTTAAACGTCTGCACTCATAAAAACAATACAAACCTTTTCCCCAACACGCAAGCTCTCTGATAATTATCGCAGCCAATAAGTAAGGAGTCGCGGC
The DNA here is from genome assembly GCA_018584345.1 of Thuja plicata. Classification (NCBI taxonomy): domain Eukaryota; kingdom Viridiplantae; phylum Streptophyta; class Pinopsida; order Cupressales; family Cupressaceae; genus Thuja; species Thuja plicata. The sequence continues at coordinate 932,403 of MU225196.1, forward strand.
AGCTAGAGATATGAATGCAGCCTCAATGGATTGCTGCGATTTGTAAATGAAAAGCTAACCACCAGACCTGCGATATAATTCTGAGAACAATCACTGAAAAAAAAACCCCAAAATCGAACACCAGTAAGCCCAATTGAGAAAAAGTATTATAAATTGAAGTTTTTTAATATAATGATATTAATAAAATGTTTTTCAAGTAAATCTGAAGGATAAAACCATTGGAGACTCTAGAAAAAGTAGGAAAAAAAAAATTTAATTAATGGGATGTGGAAAAAAAATCTAGTCTTGCAAGCGAAAATTTTATTGTAAATAAGAGTATAAATTTTTGGATAATAAAATTCAATTTCGTGTGATAAGAATTGTAAAAATATCAACCAACATTGTGTTGGCTTTCATACAATACTAGGAAATCCAAATAGTTAATGTATTTAATATCATAAACACAATATTGTATTCATATGTTAAAAAACATAATTAAATGAATTAAAATTCACCAAATATTACAATAAATTAAAAAGTCAATAAGGATTACACTTTACACAAGAATTTACATAGGAAAATAGTAATGGTAAAAAGCCCAAAAAAACCATAGTAAAGTATTTAGAAAACTTATTTTATTGCCTCTACAATATAAAGGCCCACTTAGGAATAATCCTTTTCCCTATCTTCCAAATAACCTTCCAAAATCTTCTTGTGCAAGGTGATCAATCCACCCATCCTATATAATATTTTCCAATAGAAATTTCACTTAAATATAGGCAAACAACTAATTAATAACTAATAAATATTTCCATATTAATTTACAAAGCTAAAAAGCATTTCTATAATATAATGTTTTTATGCCTTGTTTTTAAAGCTTTTATTAATATTTAAGGGTACTAGGCTTCTAGTAATATCATGCTCTAACACTTTAATACTCCTAAAACAGTGTCTTGTAACTTGTTCCCCTAAAGGAACTATGATGAATGTTGGCAAAGAGTGTCATCATATCATTTTACAATTTGACTGCAAGGAATGAAACGTCGCATCTTGTAAGTATAAATTGCACAAATGGTGAACAAGAGCATACATTCTTTTATGTGTCATACATGATCTATAATTTTAGGTGAGAGTATTCTGAAATGAAATGCAAAGAGATTTTTCAGAATTAATGTTTCAGACTGTACTCTGTGGACTCATCAGCATGAATGATGCCAGGGTATTATTCTCTAAATTTAGCTTCTTTTACAAGATAACAATCAGTTCACTTCATGGTCACAAGAACTCTTTTATCTGGTGATGTATTGCGTCTAATAGCCGCATCATTCTCTTCAAATAGTTTCTCAAATACCTACAATAATCTCAATACTGTGGAACGACTAGGTTCCGGACTTTTTAATTAAAGAGATGGTGTAGCTAAAAAAAAAACAATTGTAATTTGAGTGATCTATTTAGCCATTATAAGATTGTAACTTTTTCTTTCAATCTACAACACTACTTAACACTCAAATAGTAGGTATTAAAAAACAATATCATTAATTAAATTAAAGAAATTATAGTTGTATCATAACTAAAACATTGCAAGCAATTATGAGAATTTCTGGGAAAGCCTAAATCCCAAATGGCCTATACCGAAATGCACATTTAAGCAAAACAGCTTCAGTTTTGAGTTAACGTTCATGTACTGACCTCAGGAACAAGAGCTGTGCCAAAACGTGCAGTGCGTGTTGGATAAACACAATCATACATATCAGCACCTAAAGCACTGCAAACAACAATATCAAGTGGATAGCCTACACCCTGCCAAAACAAATAGTTAGTACAATCTGGATTAAGGAAATTGAATTCATGTTCTCATAGCTCAGAATTCATTACTGTAAAATACCTACATTCATAGAGCCAAATATAAGAAGTGCAAAGCAAACGAAAGTGACATATATAAAGAAATAATACCATTACATAACGTGGCTTATCCTCTGGTAGACCAGCTGTGCATTGTGCAACAACACGCCAAAACGAGTCCTTATCTTCCCCTCCTGAGAGCCCACCAATAGCATATCTATCCCAGAAACCAGTAAGCTCTAGATCAGCATAGGAAAAGTTCTAAGAATGCAATCTCATAAAATCACTCAAAATGATTATCTAATAAAATTTGCATAATAATGATCACCCAAAACAATTAGCTAATTACACTATAGAGAAACGATAAATGAGCCTGTTTTTAATATTTAGAATGCACATTAGTTGAGGATTGGCTTTGAAAAAATAATTATTAATATTTACCATGACAGCAAATTGTTATGTATTCCCAATTCGGCTATAATTTTCTATAACCAAACAATGTTCCTAATGTATGTTTAGCAGATAAAGAATTCAAAAAAGGAAAATATAGTTCCCAAAACTCCTTGTTTGAGCTCTACAACTATGGTGTTCGTTTTAAACAGATAAAACTTGATTTGGCCACAAGATAAAGAAAACACTTGCCCATATTTTAAAAATTATAAAATAAACAGAAATAACATATAAAATGGTGCATCCAAGATTGAGATTCCTTGCCAAGTAGTCCAACCAAACAGCTCTACAAACAATAGTTACAAAACTCCCATAGTAGCAACAATTCAAATCCTTTATTGTCTTGCAACATTACAGGAGTACAATTACTAATTTTGTTTCCATATGGCCTTCAGCCGTTTTCACTCTGTTTTGCCCTCTCTCCAATTCACCAAACGCAAAATTGTCAATTTTCCACTCTCTATACTTTGTCGTGTGGCCGTTTAACCATTCAAGGAGTTCAACAGCTTTCAGACACAGTTCAATTACATATTGTCGTGTGTCACCATGTAACTGGTCATCCTCTTGTTATGCTCCCTTTCTTATTCAAGTTCCATAAGGTTCTGACTCATTTATATTAGGTTCGAGCCCTTGATAAGAACAGGAACCATTGTCAAAGGTTCCTTTGTCGCTAGAAGGAATTTGAAGGTTCTGACTCTTATTGAGGTTCAAGACTCCTTCAAATTCCTTCTTTGTCGAGCTTTCAGAGGCCCTTAGGCACTCCTACTTTCTTCCTTCAAATGTTTTCAGAGGCCCTTAAGGCTTAGGCACTCCTACTTCCTTCAAATCTTCCACACAAGCCAAGGTTACGCATTTTTTAGCTACATTAATGTCTATTATCCTTGTTACTGAGAAATTATGATTATTTAATAGGTTAATACATTAGTAGTCATTACTCCTTTCATTTACATTGTATCCCTTCAACCAATTTACCCTTCTTATCGTACAGTATCAATAACTTTATAGGATCAATTACTTATTAATTTGACTAGTTACACTCAACACTTTAAAAAAAAAGGTTGCACAACATCATAGGCGTATTATTTGTCATTAGCACCAAAGCTTTACCATTTATATATTCAATTAGAAAAGATTTTGAAACCTGAATAGTTCTAATCCAAAACTAAGCACACATACCCAGGTAAGTCACGTGCAACAAGACCTCTGACACATATATCTCTGCAGCACAAAAGACAGCAAGATACTATCAAGTTTAACTGTCTTTTCATTTTTTAGCAGATAGATAATTTGCAACTCCACATTATTAAATTACTCTAATGTATTGTAAATATTCAAAAGGAAACTTATTCTTATACCTTAGAACAGGATCTAATCCCCCTTGTACAATACCAAACAAATTTTGCTCTGCTGGCCTTTCATGGGCTGTGATATGAGAAAAACATAGGACATGTCTCAGCTACCATAATGGTTGATAATTAGTATATGAGAAATCAAATAAACTAACCACCTCCCTGTCAGAAACCATAGCCGCTATTAATAAGATATTTCAAGTGCAGTTGGATTAAATGAAAATATTATGCTATAATTTAAACCAGTATTTCTGCAAAGTATGAAAATAATATGAGATAAGATAAAGATGGGTCTCTAAAAACCTTAAAAGTTCATTAATAACTTTTAGTAATTAGTGACCACAACGCAATAAGGCTAAGGAAACCAATAACCTTGAAGATTTTACAGTTTTCATCGCTGAAATAATATTTAAACAAAGGCAGTAGTCATTTTCTATTACATACAGTAATTCTAGAAGTATGGAGTATCGTAAAACATGTTCAGACATTTAAAGAGACAGTGCTGAGCTGATAACGTAGGGTGTCTAAGCTCAACACTCTAAATTGTAGAAAAGATCCTCTTCCTTGCATATCGTACAAAAATATTTCTTCTTTTACTCGTAAATATTACATTCTTTGCTCGTCTGATATGAATTTCCACTAGATAAAACAAGATATGTTAACTAATGTTTTGAAGGAAATTACATTATATACAAAAAAATCAGCACCACGCACATATGCTGGAACACAACCCATGCCCTGCAAACCACTCTATGCATGAGGGAAGAAAATCCTACAACCATTGCAAGGAAAGAAAGTCAATCCCCAGCTACATTAATTAACCAAAACGCTTTCCATAATCAGCTAAACAAAGGAAATTAATGGAATTACCATCCATACCCAGTAGTATATGTACTTCAAAGAACAAAGCAAACATCACAGAGATGACTAACAGCTGAGTATCAGTGGATTTGTCAATAATGTCATGTCATGCAATTCATGGGCTGTTAAAATAAATTCTCAATCAACATAACCCTAGGCAGGTTCAAATGTTTATTGAATTGAATTCAGAATAGATCACTAGATAGAACAGATAGCTTGGTCGAAGTCACAAACTAATGATGCATAAAAGCAACAAACATCAAAATGTGCCCAAGTCAAGCATAGTTCATTATGATTGTCTTTGTCCAAACATAGACCTGTTGTGTTCACTTTGCTATAATTGACATGTGATTACCCCTCTGTTTTGTGCTTCAACCTATTCTTTGGTTACAAAAACTGAGCAGATGATGTGCAAGTACTAGCACAATGCAGTTTTCTTCGAATATTTTCCATCGTGCGAAGGTATACCAAATGAAGGATTTGTCACTCAATGCATGGGTGTATTCTTGGTTTTGCTCTCTGTTCAAGATTGATAGCTGCAGGAGCTATCTTTGACATCTGCGATGGTTGTTCTCTTACCTGCGATGGGGATTCATCAGTCTTTCATATGCAGCGTCACCAATTTGTAACAGTTCATTCATTTTGTGGCTCCCGTCTCTTGGTATCATGCATTGAAGACATGAAGAATCTGAAACGACACATCACTAGTAACTGCCACTGATCCTCGTGCCACGGCAAGTTGAATAGGAAACGGCATATTTTTGACAGTATAGCTTCTTGGAATGGTAATGGTCATCGCTACCGAACCGACGTCTTTATTATGCCACTTGCGTTCATGGCTGAGAAGACAAGACAAAAAGTATTGAAGGGTCACCACCATGTCAGAGGCATTACTATTCTGCAGCGTTAGTTGAATGATCTACGATATATATGTTCTCAGAAAACGTTTTGCGTGAGGGGATTACCCGACCATCGCTTGCATGATTTCAGTGATACGTATTTCTTGGGTGTTCTGTTTGGGAGTTAACACTGTAGCATTTGATGTGTGAGATCATTGTTTTGCAGAGTATATGTATTTTCTGGCCGATCAGAGATAGCTTGATTGTTACTTTTCTGTATGTAGTATTCATATCATGGGCAGTTGCAAGTTGATTTTTATAGAGGAAGTTCTGTGAATCCTCTAATTGTGTGAAAGATCAAAAGTTTATGAGCTGTGTTCTTGGAATCCATTATTATTTTTTAATAAAAGTATTTTTCTTGGTGTGGCTGGGTTTTTCCCTCGAGTAGGAGGGTTTTCCCAAGATATTTCTGGCGTCATTGTGTTTTTGATTTATCTGTTATTTGTTTCTTGCTATTCTGGTTCAAAACATTAACATGGTATCAGAGCGAGTCTAAGTAAAGATCCAGAACCAGAATAGAATGATTGGATACTTTAAGAGATTATGATGTGTAATGAGAACAACGGAAGAAATAAGGGATTCTTATGAGAAAGTGAAGCTAAAGAGCCTTGGAGGATAGAATCTCAGAAGAAGCTTCTTACCTGGAAGGGGAGGATGTTGTCATGCACGTCTATGCTTGCACGTTTGGCATTCATGTCTATGAAGATAGCAGTTGTGTAGTTCTGAATCTTTAGATGCAAATATCAGGAAAGAACAATTGATGGATTGTGAGGAAGTTTAGGCAATAAAGAGATAAGTATTTTATGTTAATATCTTTGAATAATGTTCATGAATAATTCATGCAATAATATTGGGAATAGTGAATCATGTATGCTTTTAGCATTTGTATGTATATTTCTCTTCGGGACATAGTTTGAGTCTATTACTAATCTCTCTAAAATGCTTCCAGGAAGGATCGAGGAGCATAAGGATGGTGGGAGATTGCATTCAAAAGAGGAAAAACCTAAACAGATTGTCTTTGCATTCAGTTTCTTTGAAGACGAAGAAATGATATTCAAAGGGAAAAGGGAGTTAAATTCTAAGAATTCGAGGCGACCTATCAAAGATTTAATGCGCTGGAGATGAAGTCAAAACTGGAGAATATTTATTACATAAAGGGAAAGCTTGATGAGCTGAAGAGGGAGGACTTCTTTAGGCTCAATAAGATTCAAAGGGAGCTTGTGTGGCAGAAGGAGAGTGCCAAGTCCTTTGCAGAGGATCGGCAAGCTCAAGAAGTAGTGTGGCCTCAAAAGCTTATTGTTTGGTCAAACATTGAAGCCAATTGTAATTTATTGTGATAACCAAAGTTGTGAGAAGGCTGCCCTTGTTGAAAGGGTGTCTTTGCTAAGGAGTCTCAACATTCAGTTATTCTTATAATGAACTAAATGCATTTTTCTCTGAGAGGGAGAAATTTCAGGTGAAAGCCCTTTGTAATGTATTTTTCTCTGAGTGGGAGAAATTTGAGGTGAAAGCCCTTGTAATGCATTTTTCTCTGAGAGGGGTAAATTTCAAGTGAAAGCCCTTGTAATGTATTTTTCTCTGAGAAGGAGAAATTTGAGGTGAAAACCCTTGTAATGTATTTTTCTCTTAGACGGAGAAATTTGGGGTCAAAGCCCTTGTGATGCATTTTTCCCTTAGGGAGAAATTTGAGGTGAAATTCCTTGTAATGCATTTTTCTCTGAGACGGAGAAATTTGAGGTGAAAGCCCTTGTTGGTCTTTCCACTCATGGGAGTAGCCATAGTGGACGTCATGTTGAGAGACTCCATGACGACATCACGTTGAGTGAATCCGTGATGAAAGTTTGTGTTTTCACACATGGGAGTAGTCATGATTAACATCATGTTGAGTGACTCCATGATGCTATCACGTTGAGAGAATCTGTGATAAAGTTTTTGTTTTTCTTCACAATGGGTGTAGCCATTGTGACTCTCATGTTGAGAGACTCCATGACATGAGAATTCGGAAAAGATACCTCCTTAACTAAGAGGGAGTGTTAAAGATTGATAGCTGTGGGAGCTATCTTTGACATCTGCAATGGTTTTTCTCTTACCTGCGATGGGCATCCGTCAGTCTTTCATATGCAGGGTCGCCAATTTGTAATGATTCATTCATTTCGTGGCTCCTGTCTCTTGGTATCATGCATTGAAGACATGAAGGATGTGAAACAACACATCACTAGTAACTGTCGTCAATCCTCATGGCATGGCAAGTTGAAAAGGAAACGGCATATTTTTGACAGTATAGCTTCTTGGAATGGTAATGGTCATCGCTACGGAACCGATGTCTTTATTATACCACTTGCATTCGTGGCTGAGAAGACAAGACAAAAAGTATTGAAGAGTCACCGCCATGTCAGAGGCATGACTATTCTACAGCATCGGTTGAATGATCTGCGATATATGTATTCTCAGAAAACGTTTTGTGTGAGGGGATTGCCCGACCATTGCTTGCATGATTTCAATGCTACGTATTTCTTGGGGTTCTGTTTGGGAGTTGACACTGTAGCATTTGATCTGCGACATCATTGTTTTGCAGAGTATGTATTTTCTGGTTGATCGGAGATAGCTTGATTGTTACTTTTTTGTATGTAGTATTCATATCATGGACAATTACAAGTTGATTTTTATAGAGGAAGTTCTATGAATCCTCTAATTGTGTGAAAGCTCAAGAGTTTATGAGTTGTATTCTTGGACTCCATTATTATTTTTAAATAAAAGCATTTTTCTTGGTGTGGTTGGGTTTTTCCCTCGAATTGGAGGGTTTTCCAAAGATATCTCTCGCGTCACTGTGTTTTTGATGTATCTATTATTTGTTGCTTGCTATTCTAGTTCAAAACATTAACTAATGCATAAAAGCAACAAATATCAAAATGTGTCCAAGTCAAGCATAGTTCATCATGATTGTCTTTGTCCAAACATCGACCTGTTGTTTCCATTTTGCTATAATTGACATGTGATTACCCCTCTGTTTTGTGCTTCAACCTATTCTTTGGTTACAAAAACCAAACAAATGATGTGCAAGTACTAGCACAGTGCACTTTTCTTCCAATATTTTCCATCGTGCAAAGGTATACCAAATGAAGGATTTGTCACTCAATGCATGGGTGTATTCTTGGTTTTGCTCTCTACTAGGCATTTGCATATAGTAGAAGGGAGTCCATAATAATCCATTTAAAATAGGCAACAAAATGGAGCTTCTTTCTAGTTATCAAATTCATTGCAAGTAGAATGATAAAAAATTGTTGACATTTATTCATTTTTTAGGAGAAACAAAATATATACTTATGCAATATCCCATGTGCAAAGATGGTGTTTATAGAAAAGACAAATTTTAAATGTCCACTGATGACCAAAATAGATCAAAGGGAATATAATTTACAACAGAAACAAAACTGAACACTTGGGAGAAAATGTCTCCAGACAAAAAAAAAATTAAAAATTTGAGAAAAGTCATAAAACTAGAGATGCACAAGAGCTAGCTTAAAAAATAGTAACCTCCTACTTAATACAATTATAAATAGCCAAGGGAGACAAGACCATGAAAAGAAATAGAAATAGATGAAGACTACTAAGGAGGGGAAAACAAAATCATCAAATGTTACTATCTAGAGAATCATTGAAAGAGCTAGCTATTTTATCATCAATCACTATAGAAGACCAATGCAGAATATGAGAAATATTATTAAGGAAAGACCAATGTTAACTAGTCGGGCCTTTCTAGGAGGCTATTGATTCAATATAGGCTCTCCTCTAACACTGAAAGCTGAAGAACTATTTGTTGGTAAGTGCCCAGCATATCCCCTCGGGATTTGTGACATGGTTTAAAAGCCTCCTATGAGATCCTTAACTAGGATGGAAGCAGTTTCCTAAATAGATACATCTTTTGGGAGAAACGGCCAGCTCAACTCCCTATAAGTGGTATCAAAGTAGGGTCGCAGGTTCGAATCTACTCAGGTAACACTGAGGGGAGATTGTTGGTAAGTGTCCAGCATATCTCCTCGGGATTCGTGGCATGGTTTAACTGCTGCCTTTGAGATCCTTAACTAGGATGGTAGCAATTTCTTGAATAGATGCATCTTGTGGGAGAAACTACCAGCTCAACTCACTATACTATTAACAATAGAGAAAAAAATTGGCAGTATGAGCTTTACTCTTAAGATATATGTTGCGGAAGAGTAGTGTGCAAAGGTTCTAGATATAATAGAATGAGTCTCAACCATTGGAGTAATAAATAAGGTGCCAAAGCCTTGGTAAGATTGTCAGGATGGGAAATGCTTCAAATATATATCTACATCCATACACAAATACATTAAACTTCAAAAAATAGATTCACCCGTCTCCATTTGTCTACATTCTTTTTGCAACAAGTATATGTTGATTTTATGAAAAGTCTAACTTCCAGCCAACATCTTTAATGACTTCACAAATGACTCATAAGAGGGTCCACCTTCTTGTTTATAGTGATAAATTAATCCCTTAGATTCCTCATTTTAAGAAGACATTGACAAAGACCCACCCTCGTTGAGTTTGGCAAGAAACAACATATTTTTCAAATAAATAACCCAGCCTGCCCAGCATTTTTCTAAAGTTTGGTACTTGTTTCTGAAATTATCTCACAATGCACTTGCAAATATAGCATTATGGACCTCAAGAAAAGGGTCATCAAATATGGACAATTTTAACAAGAAGTAGGCTTCCATATGATGCTTCTTGCAATTTTCAAGGCTTATTGCAAATGTAGTTTCATTGTTTAAAATTATTTGATCAGATAATCAAAAAACAACAATTGTGAGCGTCTAGTATCTCCATATATTAAAATTCTGCCCAATTATATTATGTGCATCCAACAAAACTAAAATTTGTATATTACAAGGTGAACACAAGTACATACAAACCAAGAAAGTTTCACATTTATTTTGCATTCATTTTTACAAAAACATATATAAACTTATTCACAATTTAAATTTTAGACCAACAATTCAGTATTAGTTGCAAAGATTTTCAGTTGTTTATTGTCAAAGAACATATTGATACCCACATTTTAAAAAAACAACCGTATCGAACCATTTAAACGTAGCTTTTGAAATGAGTAGTTTTTTCCCTTCATTAGACACCCTCAATGCAAACTACATATTATATCCACAGCTATTTTTCTGCCCATAACTATAATTCTACCCACAATTATTTCTCTACGCGCAACTAGATTGTTGCTCTTATTTCCATACGAAAATGCGATTGGAAATCATGTGCCTTCATTTTCAAGCAAAAAACTTTTTCACAAATGCTTGATGCCCCTTCTTCCTAGGACACATGATTGTAAATACTCAACTACATTCACACGGGTCTATAAATAAAACATGATTGTCTATAAAGTTTTCTCAATATTTTACCTCCATATGCCACTGTAGATATTCATTGCAATCTTTACATAGTGGCAATATTTCTCATCTTTGCACGGCAGTCTACAAATAATCTAGTTCAAAGCTCTCTTCTGGACATTCTTCACATAAAATTGACCACTGTTGTACCCTTCTCAAGCTTCCTTGACACCATCCTACTCTATTACAAATGTTGGTAACAATCAACAATGGAAAAATGAGAATGACAAAGCTATGACTTACTCTGCAATCTGTGCAAGTCTGATTATTTATTTAACACATTATGAGGGTTAAAAATTAAATAATAGCATAGAATTATAACAATGTGTATTGGAATATTTGACTGACATGTTTATATAAACTTAGACAATTATATTTAACAAAAACACTCTTCAATGTAAAAAACATGATAATGTCCCAAGAACATTAAAAATGTGATGGGGATATCTAAAATACCTTATTACAAAAATTCAAATTTTTCACTTTCATCATGAACAAACATGTATCCTTAACATCTTTTGATCACCAAGATTCCAATGTGGGCAAGGCAAGCACATATGGTGAAGATTTTAGAAAGATATTATTATAAAATGCTTGTCGACAGCAGGTAGCATAACTCAATAGAGTAATTCTTATAAAATCTAGAAGTAATGAAATGCTTGTTCTAGCGGCAAGCCTTCTAAAATACTTACAAACTGAAAACTACAAATATCTGACACTATTAGTTGCAATTAAATTAATCCACCAATATTATAATGATTTAGCCATCCCAAATTACAATACTGAAACCAATAACTAAATTATATTATTTTTGTCAATAATCTGCACAAGAAATTACAAAACAATCAATAGTGAATTATTTAATTATTGCTGGTAAGAATTAACAATATTAGAAATAATCATAATATCAGCTTGAAATGGAGCAAATGTTCCAATATTACTAGCAATCCCCTATAGTAATCCGCTATAGTATTTTCATAAACCAAAGAGCCCCGCTTAAAAACCAAAAAGAAAATCCCAAAGATGCAGCACTTGAGCAAATGATGTACAGCACCCAATGTAATGTCCCCATTTTTAGGCCCTCTTGTTGTACAACTAGTGCTGGTCTCTAGGATCGTGCCAACATGATCAGGGGCATATTTTGATGCCGCAACTGTGTTCAGATGGGTTACTGGAGATGAATGACACTTTCTGGGGTGATTTTGGACAACTTGTCCAAGACTTGCTATTTATAATAAGTTACTATTTTTAGTAAGTGTCAGTTTTGAAACTGACTGGTCAGTTGGCAGACTTACTACTTTTAGCAAGTTATTATTTTAGCAGTTACTACTTATAGTAACCACCTTTTTGCCAGCTGGCCATGGCTTCAGTCTCCTCTCAGCTGCAACATGCATCATCTTAAGTTTCAGAGCCTGAATAGTTGTGCTTGTGCTTAGCATATTACTATTTCTAGTAAATGCTATTTTGGGGGAATTGGCCTCAAACTTAGCTTCAGTTCTCCACTTGGCTCATGGATCGCCTTCTAGGTATTTTTAGAGGGTTTGACAGACAATATTTTAGTAAGTCATCGGCGCGATGGGGTACAACCTTACTATTTATAGTAAGGCATCAGGATGATCTCACACGCCTTGGTGATCTTCCGAGAGTTAGAAGAAATATCAAAAGATTATTATTTTGGCTTATATTAATGGTCGGAGGATTAATTTAACTATTATTAAAGTAAAATGCTTTAATATTACTAAATTAAATTAAAAATTTATTATAAGGGGTATTCAATGCTAAGGCATTTAATAATTTAATAAAGTCTATGTATTAGCCAACTTGACCGCCCATCATGGAGATATTAAGTTATATCAAAAAACAAATATTTAATATGTTTTTTTATGATTAAAAAGGCACATAGAAAATGATGCCCTTTGAGGAAGATATAAAAAGCTAAAAAGAAATCAATTCCTCGTTCATTATTAAGTTTGTTTTTTGAAGAATTGGAGAGATTGTGAGCAAGGGTTTACTGCAATTGGAGAATTTCAAGATTCTTGGAACGAAACTCCCAACATTTTGAATGCTTCCAGGTGTGGAACATCATCCAAGAGCATTGATTTAAGAAGGCTTCATTAAGGGGCTTCAATGGAGCTTAATTTCACAGAATTTGACAGAGAATTCAAGAATATATTCATCAGGTATTACTGATCTGCAGGATGAAAGCATTTTAAAGGGCAGATTTGTGAAATTATTGCACACATTTCAAGAGGAATATCATTACAACTTGCAGCCCTACCAATTTGAGGGTTTCAAGAAGTGTGTGGCTCTCCTAAGGCACTTTTTTCAAGAATTGTGATTATTGCCTGTAGCTGCTCAACAAATATTATCAGAAAATAATATATTATATATTGCCAGGCAATTTGGGTATGATTATATTTAGTTAATTTAATTCTGACAGACAGGGGTTTAAGTATGAAGTTTCTTGTTTTAAAATCAAATAGTTAAATTGCAATTCACAATTTATTTCTAGCATTATATTTCTATTCCGAAAACATCAAATCAAAAATATAGAGCAATTAAATCAGAAGTCAGAAAACATCCATCAATCAGAAAATTAGAACTTCAGATCAGGGGAAGATATTACACCCAATGGGAGAGGTATAGATGCATTTATTTAGAGGGATGTCCTTTTATATTGAATCACAACTTTTTTCAAGTACAACAAGCCAACAGTAAGTTGAATTTGTATCATTCAATGATAATAATTAGCACCGTTAATGATTTGGACAGAAAATAAAAATACAGCAGCATTCGTTAATATTTCTCCTTATATTTGTATCATCACCCTTCAACATAGGGTATGGTACTCATTAACCAAGCATATATGAAATTAAAGTAATATGCAACTAGAATAATATTGAGGACAAGTGTTATAGCAGTCTAAAATGTTGCTAAAATAAATATTTTTACTTGTAGAGGTTATTAGCATATTGAGAGGCACAACTAGCAATACAGCTTGTCTTCAAAACAAAATCTGAAAACTCCACATGCTCCCACACAAATATGAAAAATCACATCAAAGTTCAAACAGTAATAAATTTTGAAAATCCAACATTACCAAAATAATTTAACTAGAAAACATTCTACAACAATAAGCTCACTGGTGATCCCTAGATGGAATTGCTCGAATAGGAGGGTTTTCTTGAATATATTATTTGCCAAAGGATTTTTGTCCGAGGGCTGAAAAGATGAACATTGTTCAATCTCAAGAGAAATGAATTTGATAATATGAAATATTAACCCTCTCCAATACTCGACTCCCTACATAAGCATTTAAGGGAAGTATAATATTATTTTCTTTTTTCTCATTTTCTTTCCAAAATATAATTTTTCGATCCAATTCACAGTGACACTAACATAAAATTACTTCTTGGACAACTTTGATTATTACATAATTTCTCTTCTAAAACCCCAATACTCAAAAATTAAAAATAATAGACTAAAGTGTTCATGTAAATATTTGTTTGAAAAAATGGGAAAGACAATATCAGCCCACATGCCCTGAACAACGAGAACACATTCCCATGGATCGTTGATCTGAAAAGCACATGTCACCAAATCAAGTTTCAAAGGAACGTATTATTATAATTTATTAGTTCACATCAAATGCATTTCTCAAAATGGCATATATCACACACCAAATTGTATAAACTATAGAACTGTTATTTGAACAAAATCAGTCATGTATAATCGCTTCATCGAAGTCATCTATTTTCATTCAACCTCCATTCACAGCCAGTTTTTCTTAAAAGAAAGAAAATTACCAGCTATGCATCGATCAATCCATCTAAGTGTGCGGTACATTGCCTCCTCAACTCTAGGTCCAGTTATGGTAGTTTTGACAACATCATCAAGGGCCATGATTATGTCAGCTCCAATTTTATTCTGCACTATTATATAAACAGCATCACTAACCTAGCTTCGCAAAATAATCTGTTGAAGGTGGTCCTCAATGATTGATCTAATAAACCAGTAAACGCTTCCAAAATAATCACAACAATACAAGAAAGCTTGTTTACTACCATACCACTAGCTCAATGCAATGAAATTGAAATTATATATAGCATAGCTTGGAGGTAAGACAAACAGAAAAAATGAGAAGAATATTTTTGGAGATAACTATAGATTCAAACAGCACAAGTTGAAACAATAACACTATGTAGGAAATATAAAGGAAATGAATTGCAAATTCAATAAGAAACATAGAAAGCATTTTCTTTTTCAGAATGAAGAATTTGAGATCAATCTTCCTATATTCAATTTAAAAAGCATGAATTCATGGTCTGGAACTGTCAAATCATCCAATGGGGCAGATAATCTACAATAGATCACGATATCAATGTCTATTATTCCATATTGATAAAAGTATGTACACAATGACCAAAATATCGCCATCCAGTCATGGTTGACTTGGTAAATTTCATCTGAAGCCTTAGAGACGCCCATCAAAGACAAAACTCCACAAATATATAAAAAACACTTCATCTTCAATGCACTCTGGAAACATTTTACAGTCATTTTATTTTGTAATACATCTCCTCCCCGCCTTCGAATTCGGTGACGGTAATAACCAGTGTTCGCAAAGATTCATTGAACAACAGCCCTCATTTGGGATCCCAGGCTGGCCATGAGTGAAGACACGTCTGTTTCTGACACAAACCCATATCATAAATGTGTTTTTGCAATATGTGGGCCTACATAGGTGAACCTGGTAACATAGGTTTACAATATAAAAACCACCATTTTTACTTGTAAAACAAAGGTAACATCAAATTTGTTCCACATCACATATGCAAATTCAAACAAAAATTGAATGACTCAAAATATAATGGGGTGCTTGTGACATAAACCCATCGGCAAAAAGACAAATGGCATAAGAGCACAATGACAAAAGTAGGAAGAACAAAGTATCCACAATTAGCAAATTAACTCTTCCTAACATGAGGAAAAATAAGGCACCATTGTATCAACTTTGTGCAGTCTATGTTATGCATACTCAAACATGACAATAGATGTCACTTCAACAACACAGTTCATTATGCGAATACCACAGAAGATAACTCTAATCCAAAGCAGATGCCCAGCAAAAAGAGTGTATCAGTATGCATACCAATTTATTCTAATCTAGAAACATTAAATGTCTTCTTCGCCAAAAAAAATAGAGGAAATAAGAAGTTAAACAAATATTACGCTTTGGACTCACTTGAATATGAATTGACTCTTCAGGTGTAAGAAGCATCGGTTTGCCATCCACTGGTGACTGGCATTTGACAAATGATTGTGTCAGTTTTATTGAACAATATTAATTGATATAGTTGACAAGGTGTATAAATATAATCACATCAAAACCATATGAAGTTTCTAACTGTAATTTCATGTGAGCGGTAGATGATTACAAATATAAAATTTTAAATTACACATAAATAAAACAAAAGTCATCCATTAATTTGTATTTATGGTAAGTTGTATCAATCTCAAAGCATACACGACCTGCTTAAACAACTAGTGGAATGTGCTAAATTATAGCTAACAAATTAACGAGAACATAACTATGGAATTACAAGTTTATGCCTTATCCTAACACTAAGATTAATACTGTATTATTCGTCGTCATAGCCTTCACCTGTGCAACCTCAACAAAAATGGAAATTTACACATCATGTAACATATATGAAAGAGACTATGACATGATGCATCATAAGCCATTACTATACACATCCACTCGGTCAAATCCTTCCCAATTTGTACCTTGAGGAAGAGGGCTGCATGTCTCCAAATTTCACGTGAAAACGAAAGAAGAGAGTAGTCTCCTTGTTTACGTGTGGCATGAAATTTTAGATGTGCTTGGTTTCTCTCTAAATAAACACCACTGCCATATGTTGATTTAAATAAACAATAGGAATCAGAAAACAAAAAGACCATTGCCTCAATATCGGCTCAGATGACGGATGGACGTGATTGCAAGCCATGT
Source organism: Thuja plicata (assembly GCA_018584345.1). Classification (NCBI taxonomy): domain Eukaryota; kingdom Viridiplantae; phylum Streptophyta; class Pinopsida; order Cupressales; family Cupressaceae; genus Thuja; species Thuja plicata. Next base: position 949,213 of record MU225196.1, read on the forward strand.
TAATGGTCCAAAGCAATAAAGCAACATATCATTTCCCCAAAATATTCCAAATTCAAGACATCCATGGCATTGTGCCAGAGAGTTGATAAATTTAAACTTACAAACAATTGGGATAATACAATAAATTTCTCTTTTTGCTTCCACTCTATAGAACAATAGCGTATAGTAGTATGTAACCATAATTACCAAAAATATTATTTTCATCTTGACAAGAAAGAACATCTTCCATTGAATAATAAACAAAATACAATTAAGTTTTATTCAAAGAAGACATGGCCAACAAATAAATATTTGATGAAATGAAAATCAGATCAATAGAAGGCATAGAGACTTAGCAAACAGAAAAAACAATATTAAGCTCCATGTCTACTTAAAGAAACCTCAACAACCTGTCATAAAGGCAGACCTTGTACTTTTCTTTTCGTTTCGAAAATTCTCAAATCCAGAACTATTACATACCTGGAAAGTTACGCCTTTTTCTGTGATGTCAGCCAAATGTAATAAAGAGACCTGGCAACCAAAGAATTTTTTACTGAGTTAGACAAATTTCATGCTCCAATTTGAAAACTAAAATTGCCAATTTTTAAATTGAATTCATTCATAATATCTGTGATGAATATTAAACAAGAAAATATTGCACTGTTGCTAAATATGCGTTCAGCGCACATTCATTTATTCATATAATGATGGAAAAAATGACTAAAAAATTATTGACAAATCTCAGTTGTACAGTGCGCTGTATCCTCTGACCAAAGGAAAACTTAATTGGATTTCTTTTTCAATCAACTATATTTTCATCGCTATCAAGAATAAATTCTCCAACTGGTAAAATAGCTACCAGATTTTCCTGAATTTACTTACCTCGCCAAAATCTATAAAGTATAAATAGTAAATATATTATGCTTTTCCTCAAATATTATCATGTGGTATTTGTATTTTCTATTTCATAAAGCGGAACGATAGTCCATCTGCTCCCAGATTTTAAGAACATTTATGACAAAATATTCACACCACTGACTGCTGGATAAAAGAAATGTCAGTTTAGAAGATTCTGCGTATATTCTTCCTAGAGAAATTAGCACCAGCCTCTTTTAAAGGATGCACACTGATACATTCATACAAACATATGGCAAATGAGACTTCATTTTGTACAGCCCAGTGTACAAAGCCAATCCAACTGCTTGAGCACTGTTATAAGCAGCGTATCTCTGAGTTTCAAGTTTGAGGGGATCCTGGGACAAATGGGCAGCTAATTTTTACTATTTAGGGAGAATAGCTGGATGGTGGGACAAAGGCTATTAAAATAATAAATAAATTAATAATTGAAATTCTAAATATGAATGAATTAAAAGTACATAAAAATAATATAGAAAAACTAAAAGAGGTTGAAATTATGTGATTTTTAATTAGAATCCAACTACATAGTTTTCAGTCAAACTCATTGACACACATTTCAAACACCTCTCTCATGAGCATGAATGGTTCACCTAGCACTCATTTTATCTAAGTAATGATCACATAATTTTACACAGCGAGAAAGACACTACGTACACGATAGAAGCTGCAATTTCAATAAGTGAAAATTTAAATTTATCTACTAAATAAATAAACATGAGCCAATACAAAGTCAGTCTGAAATGGATTAAATTACAATGAAGGAGAATATAATTCGCTTGGATTAGTAGTTTAGCAATGATTTCCAGGGTTATAATTTATTCCTTGCTTCTAACTTGCAATTCCTTTATGTCTATATTCTTACTTTTATAGAGCAAGATGCATGTCAGAGTTGATCATTAAAGAAAGTTTGTCTTTTTGATTTATTTAGCAAGCTGTTTTGGACTGTTGGGAATGCCTTGATGTTCCAAGGATAGTCAATGAAAGCATAGGCAACCCCCAAGCCATACTAAGGATGGCATCAAACATCCCACCCTATGAGGGCATCCTAGAGGTGTCTCTTTATTAGGGCTTAGGGGTTGATGATAGAGGGAGAATAATCCCTAGGATGTTTTGAACACCAAGCTTCCGGCTTGGGGCTACGGAAGCTTGCTTATGAACCCTTGTTTATAAATAATGTTGACAAGTTTGGCAATCTTGAACCCTGCACTCAATTGAAATAGATTTGGGTTTGGTTCTAGGGAGAAGTTCCATTCTAGTTCAACCCAAGCCCATTACAAGCAACCCATAGATATATTCAAAGGTATTCGAGCCATCCAAATCATGCCCTATGTGACTTGGGTGTACTCAAACAAACCCACATACAATTGGCAACAAAAAAAGTTTTATATAGAAAACATTTTTTAAAAAGAGATCACTAAAACATAAAAAGAGAACTTAAAAATTTACCTATAAACACAAATACCTATCACTCCAAATTTCCCAAATCTCATTGTTTGTCATTGATCAAGGTTGTTGGTTTTATTCAGTGTTCCAAGACTGCGAATGTGTGTTTGCTAAGAGCTATGGGGATCAAATACCTTGCATTAAAGAGATCCATCCTTCCAACTAAATTTCGTAAACCAATTTTAAGATTTTCCACGTAGAATTTGGTGTTTTCCTTTTGATGATTGCTCTCTCTACTCTAATTCTCTATTTTATGTGGTTTTGTACATTTAAAAGTTTACAATACTGATTCACCCCCCTCTCAGTATTTTATTTGTGCTCTTCAATTGGTATCAAAGCGAGGTTTTGTTGTGTTGTAAACACATGCATCTCATTGCAAATGGGGAACCCCACTTTTTTGCTTACTAGGTCTGGTGTTTCACCTAAGTTAGTTTTAGTTTGGCAACGATTTCTAAGTCTTAGGTGTTGATAAGGTATGAAATTTGGACAATGTAAAGATGCAAGTCAATTCCTAGTTTGTGAGTTAGGCTCTTTGAGTAAGTTAGGAATTTCAATGATCAAACCATAATCCAAACACTTAGGGTATTTCCGACTCGCTTGACTGATTTGTCCAATTAATCATGAGATTTCCAACCTACAAAATGGAGTTGCACAAATGAATTGCCAAGGTGTAGTTTTTCCTTTGATCAAATTTCTCTAAGTGTAGATCAAGTTTGGTGATAATTTCCAATCAATTGCTCACTTTCATTTTACATCACAAAGAAAATCCTAACATGAAGATTTCCACCTAGCTTTGGGTGGAATCCTCAATAATTTTGAGGATCATAAGATAAGTGTGTGAGCAAAATCCTATCAACCACCTAATTTCCAATCTGCATTTGGAGAGATGATTTCAAGGACACGTCAAAATCCAATCAAGAGGCTAATTACCGCCCAGCTTGATGAGAAGAACTCCTAAAACTAAGTCAATTTTGAACCTGGTCTCTATGTGAACTCCTAACATATGCCTCATTTCCTATTTGCTCTTGGAGTGATGACCGAACTTGTGGCTCATTTCTGATCTTGCATTATGAGTGCAATTCATGTCAAAATCTGATCAAGAGACTGATTTCCACCCAGCTGGATGAGAAGAATTCCTAACACTAGGTGGATTTCCGACCTGGTCTCTATGTGAACTCCTAACACATGCCTCATTTCCTATCTGCTCTTGGAGTGATGACCAAACAAGAGCCTCATTTCTGATCTTGCATTATGAGTGCAATCCTAAGATAAAGCTTATTTCAGACTTGCCTATAGGAAGAAGTTCTTCACACTTGGTGGAATTTCTGATCTGATCCCAAGCGAAATTCTTAACAAACACGAGAATTCTGATTTGTACTTGAAGTGAAAACCCAAAAACAAGACATAAATATGATCCTTCTATGATAGATTTCAAACAATTGGTATTTTTTTGAGTTGATCACTTTGAAAGTTCCTAAGGTCGGAATGCAACCTCTCTTAGGAGAAGATTCCTGACAAAGGTCAGAAATCTGACCTCCTTCAGGGCAAATTCCCAAATTCATGAGAAAAACCAATTTGCAAATCGATGAAAAGGCTTAAGGGAAGGGTGAAATCAAGTGTTGTCAATGAAATTTCCAAACTCAACACGCATTTCAGCTTGATCGCCATGCATTTGTCCAAACAAATATCAAAACTTTCAAACAAGGGTGAGGATTCCAAACTGAATGTCGAAGTATAAATCCAGGAACATGGTGAAAAATCTGATCTTTCTCAAACACTTAGCAAGATTTGGGGATTGACCTCAATGTAAATTCCTACGGAAGGATGGAAATCAAACCTCCCTTGGAACAAAATTCCTAAGAGAGGTCGGAAATCCGACCTCCCTCAGGACAAAATCCCAAGCACCTCAAGAAATCCGCCCAGCAATAAGTCAAAATCCAAACAATTAAAGGAAATCCAATTAAGTTTGGGAATTGGCAATGCACTTTCAAGTTTGATCCAAGCCACAATCCTAAGCAGGGTCAGAAATCCAATCTCTGTTAGGATTCAATTCAAAAGCCTTTTGAAGAAAATCACTTGCATTTGAGGGGTAAATTCAGGTTGCAAAGGGAAGTCGGCCTATAAGAGAGAATAAACAAATGGCTAACGAATGGAATCCATAACCAAGTCGGCCCTCCTCTACCCTCGAACAGACATGTTTATTTGAAGGGAGGCATATAAAAGAACATTCAGCACCTCACCTCAACCACAGCTCAATGCAAACAGAAAACAAGCCAAGTGCAGAAGCAGAGATAAGGGAGGCGAAAACCAAAATTAAAAGTGGGAGTTCAGCGTTTGACGAAATCTAAGGAGGATCAAGATTGCAAGTTGAATAGTACAAATTACAGTTTGTGAGAACTCAGAAAGTTTTCAAAATTTCAGTCAGGTATGAACTTGAAGTTCATCATGCAATGGTTAAATCTTGATTGAACTAGTGATTTGTTCGGCGTGCTCAAGTGAGAAATCAGGTGTCAAACTCAGAAAATTCGATCAGGATTCATGCATGATAGTGAAATGGAGGTGAGCATGGAAGGTGATGCTCAAGCAAGTGCACGATGGAATAAGGAAGGCTTGAAGATCAAATGCGATGGAGAAGATACAAGTAAAAGTGACAATCAAGAACAAGATGACATGGAGCTGAACCTCTTCAAGTGCAAGGATGATTACAACATCAAGGTCAACATGGAAGCATCATCAAAGCAACTGCAAGTGATCTATCGAGCAAGCAAAAGGGCTAGGATTGGAAACTAAAGATGGACGTACAAGTGCAAAGTCAACAATCCTGAGGCTTGAAGGAGAAATCATTGCAACATCAAAGCAACATGAAAAGAAGAAGGATATCACAACTTCAATAATGAAGAGGGAAAGGATTATGAGATTCCTTGCTCAATGTAGTATATCTAAATTTGTTGGAAACCTCAACCAAGGGTGATAATCGAATTGCAAATATACACATCTCATGGAACAAGGAAAGTCTTGATGCAAGTCAGTACAAGGGAAGATGAGAATTGACAAGTTCAAGTCATGAAGAAGGATCGAGGCCAAGATATCAACATACGAACAATTTCAAGAACATCACAAGGAGAAGATTATAAAGTGGAAAAGATGGAGAAATGGGATTGAAATAAGATAAACATGATGAGGTAGCACCCACTCATCTTCAACCAATCAAAGGATTCCAACTTGACATGTCCAAGCTCATCCAATCAAGTTATTCCAAGTGGACATGTGTAAAGCATTTAATGTATTCCTCCATTGAACTTTTTTCATTGGTCCATCTTCAAATGGATATGTATCTCTAAGAAAAGTAATTTTCTTATTGGCCAGCATTTAATGCTTGTAGGTTGTGTTTGCCCTCGATGGTAAACGGGATTTAACAAGACATACACAAAGTAAAGTACTCAACAGAGAAAGTATAACAGCATTTTATTCATAGATTCATCACCAAGTACAAAGGAATTTCCGTACAAAACCCATGTCTTCTTCTATCGAGAGACTAAGTACATATAGGTACCGAAGTGGTGCGAGGGGAACCGTCGCACCCGTTGACTACCTTTGGTACATAACTATCTAACTATCGTATTACCCGACAACATCATCTCCCCCGGAAAGGAAAGTTGTCTCTGGCGACTCACAACAAAAGAAAGATGAAGTACACTACATACAATAAGAAAATCACAGAGAAGATGGGGCGGAGCGGGAGGCACCACCCATGAAGAGGATGCAGGGACCACCCTGCTGTCCGCGCCGAAAGTCCCTTTTCTGCTACCATCCAATGCTCAAGTGTCGAGTTCACCATCAATGTTGCTTCGAGTAGTTCTTTTTCGGTCACATCACATTCCTCCCGTGCCTACACCAAACTTGTCTCCAAAACACGTTTTTCAGTTGTAGCCTCCACTAACTCCTGCTCAAACGATACTGTCTCACTAGCCAATCTGACCTTGATAGCCACCCATGCCGCCTTCTCCACTTCCAACTCCTGGGTACGTTGAGCCAAGTGTCGCTCTACTGCCTCCAACCGGGTGGTCAGCTCCTCCCGAGCTCTCTGTGCATCCAGCAAGGCAGCCTCACTCTAGCCGAGACATACTCTGAGTGCCTCAAAGCTTAGTACCCCTCTTGAAAGGCTCTAGTGTTTCAGACTATGATCCTTCATGGCTCATTAATTTATCTATCCTTTTTGAGCAACGGTTTCAAATTCTTCCATTGACTGAGTGGGGCAGCATACTCCTGATGAAGGCTGAGTAACGTCAGCATTAAAAATGGAATTGATCAGCATTAAAAAAGTATCATTTTGAATTCTCAAGTAATCGATAAATACCTCAAAGTTTATGGAGACAAGCATGTATGCTGCATGTTAAGCTTTACAAGATTATTTTTCTACTGTTAATCATTGTCTTCATTTTGGTGGGGGATATATTTTGGTTGTCCTTTTCAACTTGCTGCAGATGTAAAATCAAGAACTATTTCAACAAGATGTGTGCAATTTTTGTATGGTGATTGAAGTACTAAGCGTGTTATGAAAAGTTTTATTAATTTTCAGTGCGTATGAGTTCGTACAAAAACTGAAGTTGGTGCTGCAGCTAAACAAAGCTGGTGCTCACTTACGTAATCTGGGTTGGTGCCCATTTGTTAAATGGAAGCTATTGATCTGCCGTGGTTTTTTTACCTGGAAGGGTTTTCCGCATGAAATTTGGTGTTTCATTTTGATGTTTGCTCTCTCTACTCTAATTCTCCATTTTAAGTAGTTTTGTGCATTAAAAGTTTAAAATACTGATTCAACCCCCCCACCCTCTCTCAGTATTCTCTGTGTGCTCTTCACACCATTCAAAAACAAATATAATTCTGCCTATAATTAATTATTATAAGCAATATATTTGGGTCATATTTATAGATAAACAAAAATACAAAAACCTAATGAACATCTAACAGCCCCAAGAAAGCAGTCTTAAAAGACTCATAGAGGCCCCGCATGAGTACAGGTACTGTGTAGAAACTGCAAAATACATCTTAATGTATTACTTATACCTAAGAACTAGAAGATTCCATTTTTTGAAAGGATAAAGTACAAATTTGGATGAGTGATTTTAGCTATAGAATGATGTGAATTGTATGTCCTTACATATTGACTGCATGACTAGGAGACTAATTGACATGGGTCACAAACAGCAACAAGCATAGATGAATCTGATATTGAAATCTGCAATTAGAATGCAGAGATTCTGATTGAATAGGATAAGCTTCCTAGAAGAAAATAAAAATGGTATCATGTCTGAGTGTGTGTGACTCTGTAACATTAAAAAACAAATAGACTCCTATTAAACATTGTTTTTTCCTTGTCCAAGATAGTCTCCCAGAGTTCTCTACTCATTTTAACATGGAAATAATCTGCGTTCAGATTCATATCAATGAACATATTGGAAACGAAAGAAAGAAATACTATTGGTGCCCACAGATGACCAACATAGGGGCAATGGGAGATTCATGGTCTTTATCATTTGCAAAGAGGAAAGCAGCAACTTGAGGAGGAAGTCAGCTTGTATCACTGCCAAAGAAGACACATTTCACTAACAAGGAGGCAACAACGTAACAGGTAACAAGACTTGAATGTACTATGTTAAGCTGAGAACGAAATCTGGCCCAGGATGTTCATTGCTAAATTTTGCAACATCTTGTATCAGGCTAGTTTAAAAAGCCCTGTCAAGAAATTACATAAGAACTAAATTTTAAGCATTTGAATTTCATCTTTATTAGAAAAAGTACCTTTCTATAATGAAAACACAAGAATAACAAGGAACCATTAAATAGTTGTGCAATTTTGTCCAAAACTTAAACATAATCAAATGAATATAGGTGTGTCAAATGAAACACCCAATAACAAGCCCAGGAGAACCAAAGATCATGTCAGACTAAAGTAGTAAAAACAAATTGGGGAATGCCATAGGAAAAGAAAAGCTAAAAAATAATAAAAGGCAACAGTCAACCATTTGAAAACCACCAGAATCTGTAAGCAATGCCCTTGACCAGTTCATAAATTTGTGGAGACCACCAAGCTCGTCAATCAAATCAGCACCAGGTCGGAGTGCTAAATGGTATGTGTTACCAAGAATGATTTGGCAACCAATCTCCTCTAGTTGGTCATTTGCAAGACCCTTAATTGTACCTGAGATCATTGAAACAGAAAGGTTGATTTAACTTTAACACACAACCAAGCAATGTGAACAAAATATTCTAATTAAATGCCTTTATGCTCTTCAGAATAGACAAGTTCAAAATTAACTGAGGCCAATATTCAGGCAATGCAACATAACCCAGAATATTTATAAACCAGAACAAGAATCTGCATTCAAATCGGAATAGATTTTGTGCAAAAATTTGTTCTTGCATTTCCTTGCTGTGATTATTTTTCCTTGTTCTTTGTTAGGGTATCAAGAAAACACCACCCCTTTTTAACCAGGGACTTGGTGCAGGTGCAAATACATTGGATTCAGCAGGCATGCCAAAAAGGTATCTACACACCTCACCAAAATAACAATAATCTCATGCATGTTTTAAGGTCCAATACAAATAGGCACAACAAAATTGAAGGCTACTAGCACTGGATCTATAAATCTTCCCAATGGAATAAATCAAGAAACAATATTCAAGAGTTTAATGCATTTCTATTTCTATATATATATAGACGAAATTTTACATCACCATCAACCAAGGCATCAGCCATCTGTAATGACCATGAATGTTTAAGCTTATGTTTGGAAGAATACAACTCTTATTATCCATGCAGAAGCCTATGCAGAAACAATGTTATTGAGACCACAACACTGCTTACTATTAGAAATCAAACTGTCCAGGATATGGCTTGGATTCCTTGCCCTGGTGGTCAAATTTTGGATTAACATAAAATGGAAAGCCAGCACTCCCAAAGAACTAGATTTTACATGCCAAATTTTGGACAAATTATAGTCCTTCTGTTAGGCAAGTTTTGTTCATTTTCGAAGGAAATCAACAAAATAATTTTATATTTATTATTAACATTAAAAAAAAGTTCCAAATCAAATAAAAACCACAATCCAAAATAGATCTCATAATTATGCACCAAGATAACTGAGCTTATATTGTTGGATTACTATTGCAGTCATTGTTTGGACCATACCCATCACTGCACCAATGGAATAATTCTTAAAAACTCTCATGCATTATTAAATGGGAAGATTTACACTTCATTGAGCATGTTTTCACTTATTATATTTATACATTAAAAATACTGTTTGCATACAGACATCCAGATGACAAAATAAAATTATGTATTGAACAATATTAGATGACAATATTTTAAAGCTACCTTCACAAAGCTTGTTGTAGTGATTTATAAGAATAGTGAGAAGAACCCAACTTAATGCAAGTGATATTCATGACAACCGTGTTTTGAAAAAAGAAAAATTGAAAAAGGCAGAACAGTAATATAGGCAAGATGAAAGAGTTAAAGAATAACAAAAAATCAAAGCTGCCAAACACCTCGCCTCCCCTCCCCAAAAGACACACCCCATCCTGAACACAAACCTATTTTTGAATGTGTTCATGGGCAGAACTCTAGGTGAACCCAGGCCAAATTTGGGACAATCCAAGAAGAACCTACCCGACAAAACAATAAAATAAAAATATATTTTTTAATGAAAGGAATGGAAAAGAAGAGAAGGAAGGGGAATGCTGTGGTGTGCAAGATGAAAAGTTGTCCTCCATTGATTCCATCTTCATTCACGCTTCTTGGTCATCTTGTGCTCATGTCTTCTTTGTTGTCTGTGTTCAAGTTTGTGTGATTTTGTATAAGGTTTTGTGCTGCATTTTTGGTCTAGTGGGGGTACTTATTTTGTGGTTGTTGTCCTGATTCTTTTTTTTATATGTATTGGAAAGCTTTCAATCAAGTAGTCTCTTGGATGACGGTGATTTAATAAGTCGAGGATTGTATGGTAACCCATTCGAAAATCTATTGGTAGCGGGTGAGAAAACTTTGATCAATGTGTTGGTTCTCAAAACTGCAACTTGAAATAAAACCTAAACATATACGTGTCTTTCACACTTTTCAAGTTTATAGTCTCGGCCAACGAACAGGAACGACCTAAAAAGTTGAATCCCCTACTCTTTTGGTCCTAATGTAACCAAGGCAGGTATGCCCTAATGCTGCAACAGTCAAAAACCATACTTGCACTTTCAAATTTCACTGCCTAAACCTCTAATGGTGCAATCAGAAAATTTAGTCTAATTACCCCTAAATCTATAAGAGTAAACAAAATATATTCATGCTTCTATCCAGGGTGGGCTGACCATGACTAGTCATGTTTTCACCATATCAAAGGAGTTATCCTTTCGAATATCCATGTACAACTCCACGAGACAACACAATAATGCATTAGCACCTGTTTAATCCTACCAATGTTAATGAATCACTCTCATATCATGATTCCGGTCTAATTGAATTTAATTCCTGCTTAGGAAACCAATTAGACAAGAAAATGTATGACAACACTTCGATACACATTCTTGTTGAACACGTGAACTAGATAGAGAAGATGATAACTAACACAAGTTTTGAAAACAGGAACTGACATTGATTTCAATTATCATGGAGGACTAGTTAAAAGATTAAAAAACTCCTGACACAGTGATTGAACAAGACGCTAGATCGTTTCTTATATGAAGAGAACCCCCCCCCCTCTTATAGCATGGTTGTGGTTTCCCCTTATGGGTAGGGGAAGCGACAAGCATCCAACCATTTTACAATTGATAACATTTCAAAATTATAACCGTATTTACAAAAGTGATTCCAAAAGAAACCCTACGGATTCCCAGTCGTTACATGTCATCAAAATGGAAAAAGATTGTTTCATAACGGCCTTCAAAAAAGGTGGTGATCAGTCGATGCGAAGTTCGGCAAACAATCGATTCACTTCATCCTGGAACTGCTACTGGTCGAAATCATGCTCCTCAAAAATAGCACGCAGCTCCGCCTTGTCCTGCTCCACTTCCAACTTGAAATTGTCTCTCTGATACCCAGCGTAAGTGGTGGAAAGGTCCCAGGCAGCAGACATTAGATTGCTCAAGATGTCAACTTGGTCTTCCTCATCAAAATCCAAATTTGGCTGAAGAACAGGGAATGGATTCTCATTTGATCGTCCATCGACTACTGGAAAACCCATTATAAATGCAAGGATAATAGATGCTGATGAATTACAGCTCATCTCTCGTAGCATTTTCCCTTCTTGATGTCTTGTCAAGAAAATCTTAGCTCGGATTATGTACTGGTGAATAATTCAAGGCCGTTAATAAACCTCATTAATATTCTTTAATTGCAACTCTTATATCCAACACTCGTGCGATATCCAAATGGCAATCCTCCCATCAAATCAGTACTGACACATCATCATTTCGTACCCTCCTAGAATACCTGATGCGACACACTAGGAAAAAGCGTCACAGTGTCGTGACCTCCAAATTTCTCCTTTGCAAAATAGCTATGGGTCGTTTTGCAAGTCCCTCAACACATTATTTGCAATATAGCAATATATCGCTATTTTGCAAATTCTGACTTTAACAATCTACAAAACAACGACCAGAGGTTACCTTAGCATTTTTAATCAATTTGCCATCTCTCAAAAAATTTCCAGATAAAAATAGTCCCAACAGTGGCTCCATCTGGCGGATGCATATCCCCTGTGGATATGACAAGAATTCGGCTATCTTTGGAGGAAGCAGACTGTGTGCCTAGTCCATTGGGCAACAGAGTCTTACTGACCCCTAACCGCACATGGTGGCCTACGGCCACCGAAACATGAGCTCATGACTTCTCTCTGTCAAAGACCCTATTCTTAAAGCATTTCCAGAACACGGTAATATAGATTAAAACTTTCTAACAGAAAGTATCCATCCTCACAAATGCATAATTCTTTGTTTTGAAGAAATCCTCTAACTGAAAAATGACATTCTCGAACATCTGAATTTCCTTTGCTGAAATATCATTATTGTCCTGTGTATTTCCAATATCAAACTCTACCTCATATCCTCTAGAGTCTTCATTTATTTACTTCTCTCCCCAAACAGAATTGTTGTACTCATAATTTTCTTGCTTCCTAATGTATTGATCCTAACCAACACCATTCGCCTTTTTATCAGATGTATTCACAATGACAGGCATACCAATAAAAACATCAGATGAAACCCTCTTCTCAGTTAAACCAAGATTATCATCTATTTGCTCACTCCCTTCCATACTTGTAATATCACAATTCCTTTCCTCATAAAGCGGATTTGAGTAGACCTAGATATCACTCCATTGTATTCTCATGCAAGTACTTATTTCAGTACTTTCTTCCTCTTGATCAAATAAGGGTTTAGTTACTACATGAAAATGATCATTTTCTATTTCTTCATGATCATAATCCAGCTCATTAGTGTATGAAGAATCTGCCTCTTGGTTTTCTCCTTCTTCATTGCATTCATAACAAGATGAACCAAGTCCTACCTCATGTTTGATACTCTGGCATGCTGGAAAATGATCAAACTGACCATTACCCATGTTTGAAAGGTCCTGAAAATCCTGCACATCCCTGTATCCTTCACAAATTTCATAAGTATGAAAATAGATATCATTTGTGATATTATGTTGCTGATCGGACACCTTTGGTTCAGGCTTAAATTTTCTCACCATGCCATATTCATCAACCTTTTCAATATTACTTGCAAACTGAAAGGCTTCATACAAATCTTCAGGGTTTTCCATCCATATCTTAAAACTCATATCCTCATCAAAAGCATTCAGATATACAAACAATGCCCACGCATTATTAGGTTTCATATTATAAGGTAATCTTTTAATTATTTTAGAAAACCTAATATTGAACAAAGGAACAACTTCATTCTTTTGAATATTAACATGTGTGAATTCATTAAGCAAAATTGATTCACTTACCTTTTCCCCGAACTGGTCCATAAAAATTAATTTCAAATCCCTCCATGAGATAATAGAACATGGGGCAAAACTTGATAGCCATTCCCTTGCATCTCCTCTTAGGGACTGAACAAATAATCTCATCACAACATCTTCATGGTCTATCTCATAATCCTCCATCAAATACTCAAAGCTTGTTACATGTCTCTTTGTTGACTCTTCTTTCACACCATTGAACCTCGGAAGTCTGTCTCTGATATCAGGAGGAAAAATATTTGGGAATCCCAAAATCCCATCGAAATTCAATGTCTTATATCTTTCTATTTTAAAATTTCCATGTTGCAATGAAACATTGTCAAAGGACATAACAGTCGGCTTACATACTTCACCATAACGATACATTCTGCAAGATTTCAACTACGAAGTCACCACCTCTTTTGTGAAAGGAAAAAAGAAAACTGGTTCCATTCTTCCCCAGCAGAGTGCTTGCCTCTTCTGACTATTTTCCCAAAGATAACAATGTTGTCACCAGCGGAGTTGCCAATTTGTTGGTTCTCAAACCTGCAACTTCAAATCAAACCTAAACATATACGTGTCTTTCACACTTTTCAAGTTTATAGCCTTGGCCAACGAATAGGAACGACTTGAAAAGTTGAATCCCCTACTCTTTTGGTCCTAATATAACCAAGGCGGGTATGCCCTTATGTTGCAACAATCAAAAACCATACTTGCACTGTTTCAAATTTCACTACCTAAACCTCTATTGGTGCAATCAGCAAATTTAGTCTAATTACCCCTAAATCTATAAGAGTAAACAAAATATATTCATGCTTAGTGCAATGACTGTGGCGGGAAAAGGCTACAAAGTGCCTTCTCGTGTGGACTTTAGTGGGAGGTAAGACCAAGTCCAGTTGTTTTAGTTTTTAAATGTTTTACTTTCAGTTTTGATAACTTATGTTGCGTTTTTATTTTTCGAGTGTAGACTGAATTTATATTCTTTTATTTTTATTTATAGTAAATTAATAATTACTAATTTTTGTTGAATTTAGGTTTTTTTAATCAAAATTGTGTCCTTCAGTTAATTTCACTTCGTACTAGTAGGTTGCTCAAAAATGCAGTTGATAGGGCAAAAGAGGTGGTGGAAGAGCAAATAAAGGAATGGAAAAAATTTGGCTGCACTATTCTTTCTGATGGGTGGACAGATGGCAAAAACCACACCAACATTAATTTTTTGGTTGCTTGCAAGGATAATGTGTTCTTGAAATCAGGGATACCTCCAACAACGTGAAAATTGCTGAAACGTCGGCCCTAATGTTGGAGCAAGTAATCATATAGGTGGGAGTTGAAAATGTGGGGCAAATAATAAACGATAATGCAGCAGCATATGTGGCAGCTGGTAAAATACTCCAAGAAAAACACATAACAATTTTTTGGACACCTTGTGCAGCACATGTCCTTGACCTTCTTTTAGAGGACATAGGCAAACTAGATTGGGTGACACCAGTTGTAGAGGATGCAAGGAGGATCACACATCTACAATCACCCTTGGGTTCTTCACTTGATGAGAGAACACACTCAAGATAAAGAATTGGTAAGAGTGGATGTCACAAGGTTTGCAACGATTTTCTTAAAGTTGCAAAGAATTCTTAATTCATTGACGACTTTGAAGCAAATGTTTGTGAGTCAAGCACGGCTAGACTCAAGTTATTCGAAGAAGCCTAGAGTGTTGCATATATTGTCTTCGACAACCTATTTGCACAAAGAGCTACAAAGATTGTGCAGGTAACTTGAAAAGTTGAATATTTTATTTTTTTGTATTCAAGTCTTTCGTTATTAATTTGTTACTTGAATGATTAATCTTTTTGTATTTTTCAATCGTAGGTGTTGGAGCCCTTGGTTAGAGTTCTTTCCTTGGTAGATGGAGATCAAACCCCAAAGGGGTATCTTTATGAGGCAATGGATGGGGACAAGGAGTCTATCAAAAATTACTAAAGGGGGACAGCCTCAAATTTGATCCCATATGGGGATTTTTTTGTAAGAGGTGGTACAATCAGCTCCACCAACACATTCATGCAGCAAGATACTTCCTCAACCCTTGTTTTTTCTTTTCGGATTCTTGCTTGGATCCCAATGGAGATGTGATGTCCCCGAATTAGCAAGTTCTAGGAACTTGAATATGGTTAGCTCACCAGTGCGACCCTCGTGAGTTGACAGTTTGTTTTGAGGGTCTTGGCGTTCAGATTCTGTTTCTGGACTTTCTATTTTTAGACTTACTATTTATAGTAAGTCAGTTGGAGGCCAGTTACTATTTCTGGCAGTACAGTTGAAGACCAAGTTGATTAGTTTTCTTACAGTGGATGCAGGATTCGTCATCAGAGGCATAATTAATATTAATTAATAACAATATGTTATTAATTAATAAATTGATTATAGTATTATAATACTAATAACTTATTATTATAGTACTTTTAGAAGTTGACGTTTTGAAGACTGGTTAACTGGAATTGGTTTTAGAAACTCTTGCATCCAAGGAGTTATATATTCAGGCTTATTGTGAAGTTGAGGGATCAATTATTTTTTATACAAATTTGGTTTTTTTTTTAGAATTGTCTCTCTTATCTGAGCCCTTGCTGATATATAAGGGTCAAATTAGTTCGGAAGACTGATTCTTCTTGTTCTAATAAATCCATCGATCGCTGTTGTAAGATCGATTGTCTACCTTCGTGTTGTTGTATATGAAGAGGTGCTGAATTCTGGAAAATCTAGCAAATTGAACTAAGACCTGCTCAGAGGTCGATATCAATTCATCACAAGGAAGAGAGAAGTATTGTTTTTACTAGGGTTGAGAGAACCTCTGCTACGAAACAGAATTCATATTCTAAATGAGGTGTTGATGCTCTCTTTATCGCAGCCCATACACACCTGCATCGGATAGAAGGCAGACCACGACTTATGTTCATAGCAATCCATACTAGCACGCGTGAGGGAATAGTATTGATGCTTACGGCCATTGCAGTTCATATACACCCGTTGCAGGTAGAAGGGAAACCACAGGCCTGTACGCGTGGGGGAAACAAGCCATTGGCAGCCAACGTTATCACTCCTGCTGCCTCAGAACCGCGTGGGAAGTCCTGTTGTCATTACGGCACCACAGGTGGAGACGTAGCCTGCATACGGGTAGCAGCAGACTTGCTGAGGGCGTCACTCCATACGGCCAGCAACACCAAACTCCAGGCAGCTCAAGAGGAGTATTGGGCGCGATTCCTTCAGGAAGGATGAACAGCATTTATCAGTGCATTTAAATTGTATGTGGCTTTATAGCTATTAGCAGGAATAATCATCAATAAGAGCAAACGTTATTCAGTCCCATTTTCAATAATTGCATATGTTACTTGCCTAGTGAGGTTGAATATAAAGGTTAGATAATTTCTATGCATGAAAACCCTTATGCAAATTGGGCTAATTAATACTCAAAATTGATTAAAAACATTACCTGGCAAGATTTCCTTATTTATTTCAAGAAAAACAATACATTGGTTTAGCTTGAGCCAAGTTAGGCTCTTCATAGGAGAGGTCATGGAGGGCCTCACTGCATGCATTCAGAGGATGAACCCGTGTTGGGAGTGAGAAACCTCATTGTGTCCAAATTGGAAATTTACCAGAATGCAAGTAGTAAGCTATTCTCTTCAACGTTGGCCGAGAGAGGAAGAACCACTCAAACCCCAGGTATAAATTTGGATTTTTGGAGTCTTTAATATGCATAATAAGTAGATAAAAATTAAAATATGTTTTCACCTTGCTTTCCAACTCTTCAATATTTTATTTTGCAAATGCTTAGTGTCAAAATTGGGGTGGAAATACCCCAAATCTACAAAAATTTGCCCTCCAAATCTTATGTCAGCCTTTTAGTTCATCCAGTTGTGAAAACAATTGGAGCTTGTTTACTGCCATCCACACGAAGAAGAGGAACAAGTTAGCGCAAAAACACCTCAATGACCTTGTCTTTGTGAAATATAATCTTTTGTTGCGCACAAGGAAGGTAGAGGAAACACCAACTGGTCCAATTGATTTGGATGAATGGTTTGACATCACAAAAGTAGCCTCCATTGTTTATAGAGGATGAGATCTATAATTTAGAGAGGTGGGCTATGGAGGAAGGGGTTGGATTCACATTGAATAACATTGAGGAGGATGAGGATGATGAGGACTCATTGCCAGTGCCAACAGCATCTACATCCAAGATGGAGGTCGTGCCACAGCCAGTCGTTCCAAGCAAGTAGGACCAGCCACAGCGGACTCTTAGGACTAGAGCCTCTACCTCTTCCCTACTTTTCACTAGAGTTGGGAAGATGTAAATTGTTTTGATGTTGTATTTACTTATAGTTATACAAAAACAATTTGCTATTTTAATTTTGCTTCAGACTATCACGCTACCAGCCATTAGCATTGCACATGAGGATGTCATTTTGTACCCAATTTGCATTTTAATACTCAACTTGTTTCTTTCGTTTACTCATTTACTGACTCACTGGATGCATCTCCTCATTGAATTTTGCAAAAAAAAATGCATTTCTAATTAAATTTAAGCAAATTTTTAATTTGTCGAGTTTTTTGCTGAGTTTTTTTTTCAGCATTGACAAGTTTTTGCTTTTGGCGAGTTTTTCAACTATGGTTAGTAGTAAGTACCATACATTTCTTCCAACAATTACAATAATAACTACTAGATTATTCAAATAATGATAATCCCTACATAAAATTAAAAAAATTTAATGTTTTATTTTTCCAAACACCACACAAATTCCCAAATCAGCACAAATTTGACCCTTGTATGAAGCCAACAATGACAATCAAAAGATTTCCTCCTTTCATTTCCTGAATTAAGCATGAGGGTATTCATCCTCAAAATAAAAGTTGCACCGAAGCTCAATGCACTCCAAATATGAGAGTTTCTAGAAATTGATGAATAATTGAATGAATCTCTTTTGCAATAGTTGTTCTTTTAATCAACCCTCAAAGTAATTAAAATTACTTTTAGTTATATATTCATCTTTTTCCAACTTATAATTATTAATTAACTTTGAAGTTAAATATTTATTTTAATTGAATATTCACCCTTGTTTCAATTTATAATTTTTATTTGTCTTTTTACCCATGTATCCAGAATTTACTTTTGACCCTATTTTTTTTTTATCAGTAATCACCAGTCATATTTAAGACTACCGAACACTCCAGTCATTCAAATCCATGAGCACGCCCAACGTAGGCACAAGCCTGCAAGCACAACGGCCCAGCGGGGATTTGAACCTTGGTGGCAGCCTCACCAACGAAGTGTTTTGACCGCTGCTCTAAACGGGTCACCCAACTTTTGACCCTGTTTAATAGTAACAAATCAAGTGTCCTTTTTTCCTAAGTCATAACGTATCTTTTAGGACAGCCTAATAAATTCGTATTATTATTATATTATTCCCTTGTTAAATCTCCCCTTTAGTTTACAAGGAATAAAAATAGACTTCAAAACCTTTGACTTGATTTAGTCCAAAAAATGGGATATTACAAAAGATAAAAGTGGTGGTGCTAAACTTGAAAGGGTGGCAAAAAAGGGCCAAATTTAAGAGGAAAAACATGGTTGACCCCTTACTCGGATGTACAAAGGATAGTAAAAGTATTTAGTCTAGTTATTCAAATTTTCAAAAGGATAACAAAAGAAGTTTTCCTAGATTAGATGATTTTTTGTTGGATAACCATTTTCGCATCTCCTATGCATAATGATAAGTTGCTAAGGTGATTCCAACCACCCTTTCAAATCATCATCTTATTATGACGGAGTTCTTCCCTCTTTCCTCTCTTGTGGTCCCCTCTTGTTCTATTAGTGGCTTGTATAAGCTCAAAAGTGTCTGATCTCAAAGATCCCTCCTGTAGTAATACATTGTTTATTTTACGGGTTGTAAATTTTGGAAAATTCTCTAAGGGCTCTAATGTGAAAAATAAGGAAAAATGCATAGGAGGTTGTGAAATTTATGATCTTTGGTAGAAGGAAGGCTAGGGAAAGAGCCCTTAAAGTTTCTTGGTTGGAGAATTGTTCAAGGTTGAAAAAGAATTGTGAAGCTGCCCAGGGGATGTGAAGTTGCAGAAAGTTGCTCAAAAGGTCAAATAACATCAAGATGTAATCAATTCTATAAGGCCAGAGATGCAAGGTGTCAAGGTTAATGTGGTTGCATTTGGATGACAGGGGTTCCAATTTTTCCTTCAAATACTTAAGCATAAAGAGAGAGGACTAATGTTGTCATGGTGGGAGGTGGGCTAGTCAACTATGAGACAGAGATAAGGGCCTTTCAGAAATTTTATGGTAGTTTGTTTCCTTCAGGTGGCAGTGATGTTGTTTTTGGTGTGAGGGATATTATCTCACAGATTGTTCCTTGCCAAATTCAGGCTAGGAGTCTACAGGACTTATGGCAGAATTATCACTCGATGAGATTACACAGGCTTTTTGTTACTTAAAGGAATGAGAAATGTCTGGGTTTTGATGTTTTTCCCATGGATTTTAATAAAGCTGATATTGATTGGGTTGGTAAAATTTTGCTTTAAGCATATGAAGAGGCGACTATAGATGGTTCCCTTGATACTGAAACTAAGACAGGTGTCATAAAGTTGTTACCCAATGAAGGGGATCCTTCTCAAGTGAAAAACAAGAGACATCTTACCTTGCTTAATGTTACTTATAAAACTTTTGCCAAATTCTTGGCCCTAAGACTTCAAAAGAAATTTATCCAAAGTAGTTTCCACCCTTGCAAACTAATTTGTGAAGGGTGGATTCATTTTGGATAAACTGTTGACTAGTTGGGAGGATATAAATTGAGCAAAATGTCCTAAGCAGAATGTGGCTATGGTTCTCTATGATTTTGAAAAACCATACAAGTATATTAATGGCCCTTTCTTATTTTGATGCTTGAGGCTTTAGGCTTTAGGCTTTGGTGAGTTTTTCAGTAGAATGATCAGTATTTTATTTGTGGATGATTCTGCTCGGATTTGTATCAATGGTGTTCTTTCTGATTTTTTCCTCCTCCAAGGATCTACAAAGCAAGGTTGCCCTCTGGCACCTTGTTTGTTTGTCTTGGCTTCTGAGGCTGTTCATTTCCTCCTGGGTGACTGTTCTTTAGGAGCCTGCTGAAAGGATCATGTTTGCCTTCTAGTGACTCAGTTTTGGAGGTTCAATTTCCTAATGACTACCTTTTCTTGTTGACCTCAAAGAGGAAACTTTTATCAATATAAGAAGGAAGTTTGATTTGTATTATTTGGTCTCTGAATCTAAAGTTGCTTTGTACAAAATCTAATCTACTCTGTTAGTCACATGATTTCCTAATTGGAAAATTGACATTGGCTGGAAATGTTTAGGTCCTAATGAGGTGGTCAAATAGTTGGGTTTTCCTTTTTCTTGTATCCCTCTTTGAAGGAAATGTGGAATTGGCTATTGGCTGAATTTAACACAAAGAATGTTAAGTGCAATGGCAGTCTTTTGTTCTTGGCTAGAAGACTTCAAGTCTGCCAAAATATTTTTTCTTCTTACTCCTTATATTTATCTTCTTGTCAATTGGCTTGTTTTGCTCAGGTTAATCAACTGAATAAACTCATTAGAAGATATTTTTAGTCAGATGAGAAAGGGAATAAGAAAAGGCATGCAATCCCTCAGGTTTAGTACATTAGACCTAGGAAATTGGGCAGTATGGGTTGAGGAACCTATTCTTACAAGGTGTGTCTGATACAGTCAAATGGTTTATAAGAGCTCTAAAAGATAAAAATCCTTGGAAGCAACTTATTAAATGTAATTTGGCTAATGGCTTTCCTAAAGGTATTCCTCATTACAAAGGATATCATTATATTCTTTCTGGTGACTTTGAGTTTACGACCCTTAGATCAGATGTTTTTTATTCTATCGGCAAAGCTTGGGAATTCATTAAAGGTTTACTAGAGGACACGATGTTGTTTCTGATAATAAAGTGTGGCTTTGGGTCTTTGTCGTGGTGTCTTATGGGTAAAAGTTCTCTTGTTGCTTATACAGGGGATTGTTCTGCTAAATGGTAGAATTAATGCTATTGAGTGCCTCTTTGACAAGGGCGAATAAATTCTATTTAAGAAGTGACCTTTTAAGGAAAAAAATTGTTTAAAAATCCTCAAAAGCTAAAAGAGGAAGGCTTGTCATTGCAAATGCAACACACAGTAATTACTTTTTAAAATCCCAGCTGATTTTTGTTTGTTTACTTTATTTTAATAGCTCTCTCCCTCGCCATCCCCTTGCATTCCTCAAATTTGTGAAAAAATTTGCTGTCGCCATTCCCCCCCCCCCCACCTCATGGAAACTCTGATAAACACTGAATACAGTCAACAAAGAGTGCATCATCATGTAACCGGCAGATAGGTACGTCTTCCAAAACTTCTGTCAGGTTCTCTCATATTTCTCTAGGCAAATGTTCAAGAAACAGATAAAAATATTGGACAAATTTAAACTCAGATAAGATTTCTTCTCATTTTTAATTCAGCTATTCATTTAGTCTCTATTTGCAACGAGAAGGGTCTATACAGCTCATGAAAACATCCAACTTTTCATACCAGACTCAATCATTTTGAGGTATTTACATGACCCAATTGGGTGCTAGACGAATATTATTCTGTGATCTATCGATGCTCACTAACATCATTACATTTTGTAATGTTTCCATATACACAACTTACAAGCTTAAAGCATCTGACCTTGTGTTCCAACAGGCATAAATATAGGAGTATGGCACTGAAAATGAGGAAGTGTGAGCCGTGCTGCACGAGCTCTGTTGAACTTTCCCAAAACCTGCATTAGAGAAATATCATTGTGTAAGATTTTTCTATTCATTAGATCCATCTGTGTTAAACATAAAAGAATTGCTTTGCTTTGAAAATATCCTCATTGATATCTCCATTTCTTGTTTAACACATGAGATAGATTAAAACCATTGGGAAGTTTCATCTCACAAAAACAATTATGAATCTAGGCCAAAATGAATATTAGAATTTAATTTTTGTGGGATTCGATCTATGTGTGTCTATTGCAAGTCATCTTAAATCCCCAAAAAAATTAAAATGCCCATAAAAGCATTCAACAATTAAAAAGAGAAAATTGGCATCAAAGAAAGAGTGAAGTCATTGATTTCAGTTAAGAACCAACAACAAGAAGAATGTGCTCATTAATGAAGTCAGCAAATACAATAGACATCCAATAAACAGTAGTGACAAAATGTCCAAAGAATTTGTATAGAAGATGTCCATGCTTGGTCAGATGTAATTTTTCTTGGTTTACAAATTTCTCAATCTAACAGAGGCATATATATTTCAAAAACCAAGTATATCAAAGATATGTTGAAGAAATTCAAAACAAAAGATTGTGTACTAGTGAGCACATCTATGGTTGCAGGTTGTAAGTTAAGTAAGGATGATGAACCTCCCGAAGCAAATCAGACACTGTACCCATCAATGATTGGCAGCCTACTGTATGTGAAAGCATCAAGACCAAACATCATGCAAGTCATAGGCATGTTAGCACGGTTTCAATCAGCTCCAAAATAAACTCACTTGCAATAGTTAAGAGAATCTTCAGGTATCTAGAGGGCTGTGTGCATTTTAGTCTTTGGTATCCCAAAGGTGAAGAATTTACTCATTCAGATTGGGAAACTAGTCTTGATGATAGGGAAAGAAAAAAACAAGTGGAGGAGCATTCTTTCCTGGAAACAGTCTTGTATCTTAGTTAAGAAAGAAGCAAGCTTCTATTTCCTTATCCACAATACAGATAGAGTACATAGCAGCAGTATCATATTGCACACAGGTTCTTTGGATGAAGAAGACATTAAAGCACATTAAGGCAGACAATGATCACCCGATTTCAATAATTTGTGACAACATTAATGCACTAAATATTTCAAAGAATCTTTTGATGCACTCAAGGACAACCTAAGATGCCAGTTCGGGTTCGGGTTCAAAGAACTGGTTCGCCAGTACGGCAAATTTTGAAATGGGGTTTGGGTTCGTTACTACAAAAACATGTAAAAAAATTATATATATATGCAATCTATAAGCATGAATTAAGATTGGAATGTCACATAATATCATATAAACAACAAAAAAACCATAAACTTGTAATCATGATCATACCATGATAGCATCATATACTTCAAGTTCAACTTCAAAATATTAAAATGTCAAATGATAACATCAAGTTAAAGTATCATTGTTTCAACTTGCAACAATTGGAACTTTATACTAAGTTTCAATCATCTAAGTTTCTTCTTCATCTTCTTCTTCAATGGCATTAGTTGATTCACAAATAGTGCCAAGGCGAATGGGATCAGCTGCACCAATAACATTCTCGCTATCCAAGTCCTCAAATGTGCCAATTGCAAGCTGAGAAGTGGAATCATCCAAATCCGTATGCTCTGCATTTATATCCCACATCTTCGACTCCCCTTGGTTGTATTCATTATGCTTCTGTGTAAGGAGACGCAAGTTGAAATGCACATATACTAAGTTCTCCGCTCTTTTTTATTGCAACCTATTGCACTTTATTGAGTGGATGAAAGAATATGTGCTCCAAGTTTCTAATACAAATGAACTAGGAACCTATGAAGACAAGACAAAGTAAACAATTAAAATTAAATTATTGAAGTTATTAAATTACTAGCAACCTATGAAGACAAAGTAAATTAAAATAATTTAAATAAAACTTAATTGTGATATAATTTTGATTGCGAATGGCTGCAACAATTGGAATCGTTGGCCATGGAGGTACCACCAACTATGAGCATCCTTCTTAAACCGATGACGAAGAGCATCATTACTTAGATCGCTTGCATTCACAAACTCTACGAACCCATTTGTAATCAAATATCGCATATCATCATTTGGAAAGAGTCTAAGGAATGTTGCCTTGTACCCATCTAACACTTCTATATCTCTATATGGTGGAAACCTTCCCGGGATATCAAAATATTGTTTGCTATAATATTTTGGTGTTGCAAAGTATCACTTTCACTTTCACAAGTCGTCTCAAGACGATTATGTTAAATGCAAAATGGGTCTCAACAACCTATAAAAGAATTTAAAGCAAATAAATATAATAAAATAGAGACAAACCTTTCTAAGAATACACGTTACACAAACAAATTATAAAAACCAGAAAATGTAAATACTAATTTATTAATTAAATTACAACTTCAAGTTCACTTACCTTCAATAGCTCCAAACTTGAAAATAATCTGAAAAATCCTTAAGTCATATAGGGGTTGGTGATGAACATTAGGATGTCCTCAGCCACTGCATACACCTCTTTGATCCACCCAATTGTATTCCCAATCTTTTGTAGCATAAGACTGAGTGAGTGAATCGCACAAGGTGTCCAAAAGATATGTTGATATCGCTCTTCAACCAACAAACTAGCAGCTCTACAATTCTTTGCATTGTCCATTATGACTTGAACAACAAATCTAGGCTCCACTATCTCAATGGTAGAGATGAGAATATCAGCAATAAATTGCCCATCTTTTACTTGACCCTCACAATCCACAAATTTCAAAAACATTGCCCCTTTAGGGGACACAACTATGACAGTGATCAAGGGGCAATTTCTCACATCCTTCCACCCATCTGAACAATGGATAATGTTGTCTCAATCCGTCAATCCCTTGTGGGCTTCAAAGAATACTTGTAATGTCCCCAATTTAGCAAGTTCTAGGAATATGCAGAGGTTAGTTCAACATCGCGTGCTTCATGAGCTAACGCTTGGATTTGAGGGTCTTAGTCGATTTACTATATTTAGTAAGTCAGTGTAAGCAGTTTCCATTTCTGGTAGGCACCTAAGCGCTATATTCAGTTGGTGATAATATTGGCACTTTCAGTGGTATATATTGAGTTTAATTTTATAAATTACTTTTGGGCACCTAGTAGGGGTATTAATCATTAATCCACATGGAATATAATCCTAAGTCTTAAAAGCAATGATTTTAAGTGAAAGGTGTGTTGAAGAAGTCTTTTAAGTGAAAAAGTGTCTTCGTGAAGCTTTTAGCTTTGGAGTTATTTATTATTAATTCAAAGATATTAAATGAAAGCTTCTAATTGAAAAGTGTATTGATGAAGGCTCTTTAGTGAAAAGTGTGTGAGAGAAGCTATTTGCCTTTGGTGTCTTGAAGAAGATATATTTTATTATTATAAAAGCAATGCTTGTGCAAAAAGCAAATCATTCTATTGTGCATTTGTTTTTGTTGATTTAGGTGAAGTGAAGAAACAAGGGTTTGAAGAATTTCAGCATGGTGGAATTGTGAGTTCTACACAGGCTTCAGCACTTTGAATCGGTGAAACATACAACTAATAGTTCAATCTAGCGATGGTTTTATACAGAAGCAATGTTTGAGCTTAATTGGTGAAGTTTTGAAGATTTTGAATGAGGGTTTGAGCATGTGTTTGAAGGTTTATCAGTTGCAGATCCTAAATATATTATTGTTGCAATTATAAATCAGATTACAAGCATTTGTATTTGAAGAATTCATCTGCTTTTGTTATTCATCCTTTCAGAGGGTTTCCAGGCATGTATTACCTGTGAGTTCATTAATTGTAACTCCTAAATTTTCTGGCAATTGTTATTTTAGATAATAGGGGATATTTAATGAACTGGGTTGCTGATATTTTGTTAAAATATTGAGTATGTAAGCTGTTGTAAAAATCTGAAATTTTCAGCTAAATATTCCCTATGTAATGTCCAACTTTTTAGTTGAAATAATTATTGCAATATCTTCTATTTTGCTACATTATATTGTTGTATCGAACATTGCAAATATATCAAAAAACATCAATTTCAGCATACCAAACCATAACAAATCAAACAAGAACTCAAATCAGCAAGCTCAGAGATTGCATGCAAAGTATTTGATAAAGTGTCAAACATCTAAAATTGTAACATTCCAAAGTTTTTTCAGAGTTAGAACCACAGGGAGTTCTTACAATACTCAACCCCCTTGACCTCTCTTTCCAACAAGAACCTCTCTTTCCAACAAGGTCCTACATAACTTCTCATAAGTCGCGCCCTTATACCCTCTTGAAGCTTCATTGACACTTTTCAACATCTTCTTCCAATATGGTAAGCAAACAACATTGAAAGGCAACCCATTTGAATATATGCATCTTGCAATATCTTGGTCGGCAATGTTCCAACTCTTATTTTGAAATGAAGTTTCTAAAGATCCCTTTATTTTGCGTGGAATGGGTGCTTCAGTTCCAATTTCAGCATCAGCTACAGTAGTATAAAAGCGGTGGTCTTCTATTACAACATTCAAAAATGGGGGTTGCATTCTCTTTGATTTTTTTAAATGGGCATATTTTGTCTACATGCTTCTCTGTCTTCTGCTTCGTCATGCTCCGTGATATAATTTAACATTATTTCATTTGGTATAGCCTTCCCTATTTTTCTAGAGCATTTCTTTACTCCTCTTCCAAGGAATCCACAAAAATGGCCTACCACCCAATAATATGAATTGTTTCTTTCTATATCACAACCCTTGCATTTCCAATAGAATCCCCCACCTCCTAGAAGTGCTCTTACAATATCAACATACATCCACAAAGGAGAATCAGAATATGGATCTATTTTTTGTTGTTGAGGATTGGTATTGCCTATGGAGCAAAAGGTAGATGCCATTGTAGTTCCTATAGTAAGAAATTTTATACAGATTCAACAAAAGACAAAAGAAAGCAAAAAAAAAATAGGTATAGATCTTATGGACAATTAAAGAGAAATGAAAAAAATTTAAAAACTTAAACAAAAACAAAATAAAATGAAAACAACTTACCTCTCTCACCCATTAAAAGCTTTCCAAGGAGTAGGAATGAAGCTTAAACACTTGATCAAGCTTCACAAATCAATCTTCTTATTCCCTCTTGCGCAACCAAACTTTTGCTCAACCACCTATTTGCTCCACCTCAAGAGAAAACAACCTATTTGCACACCAAATGACCCATAAAACCCAACAAAAGTCAATTTAAAACACCCTTTTAGGGTTATGGATCTCAAAATTATATTAAATTTCCAAAAAAATGACTTGGCCATCACTTTTCCAGTCCGGTCTACAAGTGGTTCGACCAAATTCGCCCAAGTCCAACCCAGGTTCAAACTTGGTCAACCCAAATCGAACCTGCCGCACAGGGAAAGGACCCACAAGCGGACCAACCCTGGACTCTGTTCAAACTGGACCAAGACCAAGGGCTTGGGGGTCGAACTAGGTAACTTAGAACACACCTTATCAAGCATCATTTCTTGAGAGCATCATTTCTTGAGAGAGCGGGCTGCAAAACACAAAGTCAAGTTAGAATACACTGCCACAAAAGAATAGATTGCAGACATATTTACTAAGCCCCTTCAAAGAGTACCTTTAAACATCTCAAGCAGGAGATGGGAGTGGTATCTCCTTTAACTTGTCATTAAGCAGAAGCAAAGTTCAAGGGCAGCTAATGATCGTTTTATCTATCAGCCCCATAGATAAGGCTCAATAAGAGATAGGCTAGTGTATTGCTGAATGGCGGAGCTGTTAGAGAAAATGTGTGAGTTACAGAAAGTGAGAATGATGGTATTGATGTCAATGAGGAAACTTGCAGTAAGGAGGAAATGTCCAAAAAGAGGAAAAGTAGTACACCATTGAACATTCCGCTGCCATTGATGTCCAAGGGGGAGAGATACACTCAAGGGCAGAGTTACAAAAAAGGGGGAGCTACAAAAAAGGGGGAGCATTGCAAATAGTGGTTTCCATCAATGACAAAGGGGAGATTCTTCGAAATGCTATCATTGATGTCAAAGATTGATGTTTTTTTTGTTGAATATGGTGTCATTGATGTCAAAGATTGTTGATGCATTGATGTTGATAGAGTTTTAGGTGACTATACAACACCCACGAGATCAAATGAAAGACCAAGATAACTTCCACAAGAGAATGGCAAGACTTTCATTAAAATGCAAGAATGATATTATTGTTAATGGACATAATAGCCTATTTATATCGCAAGGCAATAGGAGACCATGATAAGAAATAGATAAGGTATCACCTACACAAGGTGGAATCACATGTCCACCAAAGGTGGATCATCCTCCATTATGCAATGAAGTATGTGCATCATGTGGAGAATGATAATGTGATATGAGCACTAAAGGTGGATCTCACACATAAAGTGGAATGTGATAACAACTATCACCACCTAAAGTGGAATTTCTCCTACACCATGTGCAAATATAGGTGCAAACTCTTAGGTGTCTCATATGCAAACTACTATGCAATGCATTATCCTAAGTAAGCTTAAGTAAATTGTAATTAGTGAATATTTAATTACACCAACACCCCCCCTTAAGTGCAACTTAGGGGAATGCACTTAAACTCACAATGCAACATGGGTCCCGGCTACTAGACCATGTTAGGTACCCATGTACAATATGCAAATGCAATGCAAGAAATCTCTCATAAAGCGGAGGAAGGGAGAAAACCTCATAGGACAAAACTCCACTCCAAAAAGAGAGGTGAAAGCACACAAGATGCAAGGCTGGATGTAGGACTCATGTAATGTCCCCATTTTCGTGAGCGTCAACTTTTAGAGGATTAGCCTATTTCCTAACCCTCATAGGCTAATGGAGTTGTTCAGAGGGTCCAGTTGGTAAAGCCAGAGACCCATTCCCTCTCCAGTACTCAGGGATGTTCAGGATTGCTCTTCGTTTGAGTCAGATCAACACACTTACTATTTAAAGTAAGTAACTTTTTTGGGAAAGTCAGGGTTTCCATCTTTAGCAGGGCACCTGAACAACTTGGTTGCAGGGTTAAGATTCAGTATCGTTGACTGGAGCAGTTATTTAGAGACTTACTATTTATAGTAAGTCATTGTGGAGGTGTTGCTATGTCTAGCAGGGGCTCCTAAACTCATGGTATGCAGAGTGATTGACTCATTCGTTAGTTGGCTCAATTTTAGGGACTTACTATTTATAGTAAGTCAATTTTGCCCATGTTGCTATTTTTGGAAGTGCTCTTGGACTTGGTGTTAGCAGACTTCATCAGTTGATTAAGTGGAATAAGTTATTGGCCCAAGTTCGAGGTATTAATTATTAATAAAGGATTCTTTATTAATAATTAATTATTACAAGTTATATTATAAAAAAAATTTAATGAGTGGGGCCAAGTGACTTTAAAAGTGCATTAAATGATGAGCATGAGCTCATAACGTAGCGGTTGCTGCGAGCCCTTGTGATAGGGAGGTGCATGGTTCAAATCCCAAGGAATTACACAATGGAGTATGTTGGGCACAGGAGTCAGAAGGAATCGTTGTTCAGAATAAAAATATATTGTTTTGAACGGACGGGAGTCGTAATGAATCATCTTTCAGCACAATTGTTCGCAGGAGTCGGAAGGAATAGTGAATGAAGATTGAAGATCGTGAAGGAGATAAATGTTAGTCCAGCTGCCAGACCCTCGCTGGGCTCCTCGCTCGGCTTGGAGCGCTCGCGATCCCTGTGCCAGACGCAAGATGGGTGCGTGTTCTTGTGTCTTTTGGGCTTGGTTTCACTATTGGGCTTCTGGGCTTGCGGGTTTGGGTTGTTGGAGTCATTGGGGATGAGGTCATTGGGGAAGAGGTCCGCCGGATTTGTGGCCTTACTGGTTCATAGCTCCACTCAAAAGCAACTATTACCGAGCAAAAAAATAGTGCATTAAATGATTATCATATTAAAGGGGGCCAATTATTTAATGTTTTCCTAAGTCAATGTGAGCACATGAAAAGCAAATATCATTTAATGATTTAAAACAAAAGCAACGTAGTATCTCACGTGAGGGGGCATTTAATGAATTAATTATTTATGGTGAAAGTCAACCTACAAAAAAAGCCAATGCATTTAAGTTATGTGAAAAGTGAAAGAGAAGCTACTTGGTCAATTTGTGAAGAGAAATTATAAAAAGCCAAAGAGGTAGAAATGGATTCATTCTATTGTGCATTTGTTTTTTGTTGATTTGGGTGAAGTAAAGAAACAAGGGTTTGAAGAATTTCAGCATGGTGGATTTGCGAATTCTACACAAGCTTCAACAATTTGAATTAGTGAAACATCCAACTAATTGTGCAATCCAGGGATGGATTTATACAGAAGCCATGTTTGAGCTTAATTGGTGAAGTTTTGAAGATTTTGGACGAGGGTTTGAGCATGTGTTTGAAGGTTTATCATCCGCAAATCCTAAATATATTATTGTTGCAATTATAAATCAGATTACAAGCATTTGTTTGTTGAAGAATTCATATGTTGTTGTTTTTCATCCTTTCAGAGGGTTTCTAGGCATGTATTACCTGTGAGTTCATTAATTGTAACTCCTAGATTTTTGGGGTATTGTTGTTTTAGATAATAGGGGTTATTTAATGAACTGGGTTGTCAATATATTGTGAAAATTCTGAGTATTCAAGCTGGTATAAAAATCTGGAATTTTCAATTGTCTATTTTCAATGCAATTTCAGTTATGAGTTGGAAAAATTATTATTGCATTATATTGTCATATCAAACATTGCAAATATACCACATTCATTCATCAAAACAAACACAAACAAGGCTGAAAATTTGTATTTACAAGAATCCACTTGGAGAGGGTTCTTACAGTGGTATCAGAGCTTGTATGCAAAGTGTTAGACAAATTGTCAAACATCCAAAATTGAAACAATTCAGCATCTGTCAGAGTTAGAACCACAGGGGTTTTTACAATTCAAGACCTCTCAAGGACTACATACATCATGTATATACAATCAAATATCCCCACATAGGAAGGAAAGGAAACAACCGGGGCCCCCCATAATGGATAATGTCCTGCAAATATGGTGAATGCTTGAAGACAAAACATAGTCCAATGCCTACAAACAATATTTCTCCCCTTCTGAAGAAGACAGACCAAGTATAAATGTAGGAATGCTTCCCATTGTCAATAGGAATTAGGAAGTGGAATCCAAATGTAGTATGATGATGTTGTCTTTGAAATCTTCTCATGTGTCACCATGTCCTTGGATGATGATGTCACGAATCAATCAAGAACATACCCAATCACAATAGAAGGTGACAAGCAAGGAACCAATGGAAATTGATTGTGAACAAGTTCCAAAGACAAATATGAAGCGACAACATTGTTGCCACAACTATCATCAAATATGAAAGATGTCTCTAAAAACTGAATAGGAGTCTCCATCACATAAGCATGATCAACCTAAACCAAGCAATGTGACATATCAAGTGAAGAAAGAGACTCATGAATGTTAAACTCCAAAGAAGGTGAAGAAGAGTCTCCAATTGTGATGAAGTTGTCATCAAAGAGGAGAAATCCCCTCAAATGTATCTCCCAAATCTGAAATGTGAGACTCCACAAACAATGCACCAATAGCTAGCAAATAGGAATCCCAAACAAGAAGACAAATAGATATCTCTTGTAATGACTCACTGGAATCACCAACAAGAGACAAATATGTGATCTCATCTAGAGAAGTAGGGGCTACATGTGGAGTTTCTAGATCATCATATGTCTCAAGTGCTGCAAATTCTTCAATCTCCTCTAAGGTATCATCATCATAGGGAATATTATCTGTATCATCAAGCGGAATGAGGTAATCTGAAGCAGGATCATCTAGGAAAGGAGGAACATGTGGATCTCCAAAAATTTCCCAAATAATTGTCCAAATTATGCATGGGCACTAAATACCTCTAAATTTGGGGTAAATGTCATGGAAGAGACACAAGCTGATGCTACTACCAATCAAATTTATAATGAGCATTCTTTTCTCCCCAAACATATTGCTTCTGTTGTGACCTTGGCTCAAAAATGAGTCCATAAAGATGAGGCAAGAAATTAAGCCATCTACAATGTGTGATGATTCCTTTTGCCCATGACTCATAATTACCCTTAGTCAAAGTTATTACAGAAGGATGTGTTTCGTATCTCATGATTACATGAATGATACACTTCTTATATTACAAATTGAGGTCACCAGTTAATTACACCCCACAATCTGGCTATAACAGACTTAGATCATGAAAGATCCCTGATGGATTCTTTTACTAATGTGCTATAAATTTTAAAATAATAAACTATATTTTTCTGAGATTTTTGGTGGTCTTATAGAATAGACAGAAGTTGCAGAATGTGTTGTTTCTTTTTGTGTTTTTTGAGAATATTGCAGCAAGTAATGAAAGATGAACAACACATATGAAAGGAAACTGAAAACATGTAAGAACATTCAATAAATCAGAATTGATACA
The DNA here is from genome assembly GCA_018584345.1 of Thuja plicata. Classification (NCBI taxonomy): domain Eukaryota; kingdom Viridiplantae; phylum Streptophyta; class Pinopsida; order Cupressales; family Cupressaceae; genus Thuja; species Thuja plicata. The sequence continues at coordinate 981,846 of MU225196.1, forward strand.
AATCGTACCAGGCAGATTTATGATTTATATATTCAAGTATGCAAATTCGATGGAGCTTACAAACAACAATGGCGCCAACTGGTGGATAGATGGTGGCCACGAACCAAAGATACAAGCTACAGCTAGATGCAAGCGTTCACCGCAGCCAGCATAAAATGCCCAAGATGCAAATGACGGCCCTATGCTGCAACAATCACGTCCCAACTGGATGATCCAGCCTCTCTGTTGAAAACCTTTGTATGCAATCTGAATACTCAACAGGGATTGGCACCCCTGTCCCTGACAAACAATGCACAACGCTTGCTGAGTCCACTTACAACAACTGCTGAGGGCTACGTCCCAGCCAGTCCCAAACCTGGGGTTTGTGTCCCAGAAGAAGAATTGCTCTACCAGAGCAAATTCGCAATAAACAAGTTTCAATGTGTAAAAGATGCCATCAATTAGGTTTTCATCTACTTATATCTCCTTTACTTTGCAATTCGAACCCTAAAAGATAATTAAGAGTGCACTTTATAATTAAATGATATTTCTCAATTATAGCGTCCAAACTATAGAGAAAATGTCACTTTATTATAATTAAATAATTACAAGCACCAAAAAGACTTTGGAAGGTGAAAATCATGTAGCAAATTTTGAGACCTTTCCAACGAGCTATAACACATAGGCATATCAAGCCAGAAAACCCCTTATTACTCCAAAATGGCTATACACATAGCCTTATTTAAAATATTAAAATGCTAACTTAGGAAAATATTAAAATATATCCCAAATAGCCACAGAACACCCGAAACACCCCAAAATCTTGAAACTGAATATGTCACCTGCCTGTGACTGATGCCGGACAACCTGGGACAACTGGCAGTCTCATCCCTAAAAT
>MU225196.1:991348-1001891 GCA_018584345.1 Thuja plicata
AGTTTCGAAAACACCCCTACCTATACCCGCAATCTTTCACCAAAGACAAAATTCGAAAGCAATCAAACTCCCACCTTACTGAAAAATCTGAGATTTCACAACCAGCCAGCTCCCTTCTTGCATAAACAATATTCAAATTTGTTCCTCACCTTGAAGAAGTTGGGGGGAATGAATGGAAAGAAGAAGATCTTCCACAAGCCTTGCTTCCAAAAACAAATTTCGAATTTCCTAAGTCTGCCCTGCTCTGCTGAGAAAGAAATCGCATGCCAAATGATGCATAAATGAATCTAAAATCTCCTTCTTTATATACCTTGCTGTTCACACTTCCCTAGGAGGCCGACTTGCACTATCAATTTCCAAAATAAAACATGAAATAATCTCCCCCCTAAAGCCGACTTTCCTTGCATTTAATTTCTTGTTGGTTGTTGTTTGCTTAGGAAAATGCACCATGACAGGGCCGACTTGTATTGGAATCAATGTTAAGAGCATGGCGGAATTGTCCTATCCATGGGACAATTCCGCCCAAGGGGAACATGGAGAGCTCCTTCCCCAAGGACCGAAATCCACCAAGAAATACAATCCAAATCCGCCCAGTCATGGGACAGCTTGCATTTTTCATGGAATCCAAACTCCTAACCTCTAAAGATCATCAAACAGTCAACATATCATACAGCCTTCTTCCAACACACCACTCTTCAAATAACCAAGGGGTGAGGGGAGCTTGGGAAGGAGAAAAGGAGGAGATAAACTCCATGGCGGAATTGTCCTATCCATGGGACAATTCCGCCCCAAGGAAGACAAAACAACACCACCGAAAATACACCTCCCTTTCACGAAAATGACTAAATCATTGCTCAAAATACCTTCTAAACTCGAAGGAAGCTATCTCACATGAGGAAGAGAGGCCAGAATTTCATAGGGTATAGGACAACCAACTCCATGGCGGAATTGTCCTATAGATGGGACAATTCCGCCCACCTTCAAGTCACCAAAACTTGCACTCCAGAGGTCAGATTCTTCTAAAACTTTTGCGAAACACCACCATTCCACCTAAGGAACCGAAAGGAAGTCACCAAGGAGGGGCGGAAATTTGCAGGTCATAGGACAAACCCTGTCCTGTAGGAGGCCGGAATCCGCCCAGGCATGGGACAGAGTAGGATTGCACTTTGTACTTAGCCATTTTTTAGTTTCAGCTTCATAGGAGTTAAGGTGCAGATTCTAGATTTTGGGGGTTTTCTAAATATTTCAGGACTTAGCCAAATTTCAGGATTCAGCACGCCTTCAGCAGAGCTACCTCCCACAATCTATCTCGACTTTCTAAGATCGAATTGAAGCTGGAACAAGGATTCTCAAAGGGTTTAAACTTGTTTCATCGCAAATCGTTTGGTTTTCATCCCATATTCCCGAAAGATTTAGCACAACTCTCGCCCATGTTCCAGACGGACTTGACTTTCCAGCAAGCCAAACTTGCCCAAAACCGACTCTCGAACTTCACTTGCCGGAACAAGGGGCTTGAAAACTATCGCCAACAAAGACTACCTAAGACCACTACTACTGCTTGCAAAAGAGCGGGGTCCCCATTTACAATGGGGCAATGGTGTGAAAACCTCACAATAGATGTCCACTCTTGAAAGGGGACATGACAATCCTCCCTTCCCGGAGATTGCTTGTCCACAAGCAATGCAACACTATATCACCACCATCCCAGACATACCGTTTATACTGTATGCAGTACTTTGACTGCATCTGCTGCTCCACTCTGGAAAAAATACGATGTATCCCTAATGTCGGAAACAACTCATCACCCCCCTGAAGTGCAAGTGCCATGACAAATCCACTGCCTCAATCACACATCAAAGCATAGTTCACACTGTACAGGATAGAGGTGAAGTAGATCACGTCATCACTGTTGAGTATCCAACCCTAACTGCCCTCGTGACCAGGAGTCCACACGACTGGCCATTATGCTCCTTTGTCATAACTCGGATCGGTAACCAACCCAAAATCAAACCTATACCAGTCCATGAAAGTCACCCGATAATTTGTCTCTACCCAAAAAATAAAACTCTCTGACCGCTCATACGGCTGAAACACTGTAACAGGCAATGCAGACTCTGGAAATGCTAAGTGGACCTGGCCAATGCAACCATTAACGCAACTAGAGTCAAGGCATATGTAGTCTCCAATCATTAGGGGTATAGCTACCCGACCCAAAGAGAGATGTGATACCACCAAAGATGACTCAAGCATACCCTCGACGCCTGTCATAGAGACCTCTAGAGTGGTTGATCCACACATGCGAATCATCCCAACACTATGAGAATGGAACCCCTCCTGCCACACAATCCATACCAACAACCATCCAAGCCTGCTGACATAACACAGACCAGCATCAAACACGGTATCAGTCAAGTGGTCCCAATAGTGCCAATCCAAGAAGGATACCCCATAACCTGTCTTTACCCCACAGACAAATCTCTCTACAATCTCATACTCCTGAAGTGTTGGGGTATCTATTTCCATCTTAGGGAAGACTGGATGATACTGACTAGCATAACCATCGACTCAACTGGAATCAAGAAACATGAAGTCACCCATCAACACTGCTATCACTACCCTATCATGCACGCCACATAATCGTCTCAGGATCAAGGTGAATGCACTAATTATGTCACTCATCCACGCGTAAGCGCATGTACACTGAAAGTTGATCCCTGAATCATGTATCAAACTGGGATGCAAGGCTTCACCCAACAGCTGCACTACTGTGATATAAAATCCTAGGTCTGTAGAATGAAGTAACTCATCACGGATCCTCCAATCGAATGCACTGCATAGGATGATACTAGGATCCCACACTAGATGGGTGTGCTCCCACAACCAAGGTGATATCATAATGGAATCCCTGTGAAACAAAGCGTCAAACGAGACAACACCTGGATCCCAACACAATCTGAACCCACATGCATCTGTCATGAGAAGATACTGAGAGTGGAAAGTGTCATCAACAACAAATCTCCCTACGGTCACCGTGAAACTCCCACCACTGTGATTACCGTCCACAGCATCATGCCTGCTAATTCCCACCCCATCCTGTAACCATGCCTTTGGATGAAGTCTTTGGGACATAGAGGTGATAACCTCTGTCAAAATCTGAACAACATGACGGTGGATTGTTTGCTGGTTCCACAAACAATCCCACCCAAACTACAGGGTCAGATCCCTGCAATCAATAACTCTATCCTCTGAAGATGGAAGTGCACTACCGCACCATGGATAGTAGAAATATGGAGCCAACTCCCACCTGTGTACCACCCAATCATCTACCAATGGACTAAGTGAGAAGTGGAGTGTACTCCTCATGGTCCAATCAAGATGGACTCTCGTAGGCTCCCTCAATGGCTCTATGACATAACCCTGTCCAACCAACTCATATCGATGAATCATCTCATCATCACCCAACGGTCTAAATGAGGAGTGATATGCACTCATCACTGTGCAGTCAAGATGAAGTACAATAGGCTCTCTCAACGGTTCTGTGTCAAAATCTTGCCCAATAAGCTCACCGTCACTTCCACTAGTCTCATCGCGCGAATCTGGGTATAATTCATACATCTGATCTCCAAAGTCCAAACAAGAAGGACCTTTCATAGACCACAACTGACCACCCTGATTCTGTTGTGAGATAAATTGGTGTCCATGGTCAGCTGTAGGTGGTGTAATAGTAGATTTGCTCCCTAGAGGGAACAAATCAACATGAGCACTGTATTCCCACTCCAAGGACACTCTACTAGTCTCCTGAGAAGATGTTGTAGGGTTGTTATCGGATACCATCACACAACTCTCTGCTGAGTCCACTAGTGTCACTGGGAAACTCTGTATATTAACCACCTCTGATGATGACTCTACCACTCCCAGACTGTCGGTAAGCTCCTCTAACTGTAAGCTCGCCTCCTGAAGGGTTGCCTGGGTATACTCCAATGACTCACTCATCTCCTCAAGCTCATGGGTGAGCTCGTCAACTTCCTCCTTCTGCATCAGGGCATCATAGCAAATGCAATCCTTCTCTAGAAGATAACTCCAATCAGCCACTAACTCCAAATAATCCCGCTTCAATATCCCCATAGCCTCATGAAGACCATGGAACTCTGCCATGGAAAATCCGCTACTATCCTACTCATCGATCATGAGAGCGCTCCAACTGAGCGTAGATAACATCCGTCGAGTGGCATCAAAGTGCTCAACCACTGTGTCTACCCTCCTGTCATCAACCCTGAGTTGTCTAATCAAGCAATGAGGGGTCTGAAAATGATAATTCTCAGGCATGTGTACTACCTCTGGATCTGCACTATGGTAGGATACTGTGTCCGAGTTCGGTACATCTCTTAAGGGGTATTCAGTATGCATTCACTAATGTATGCATCCTCATCTATAGTACTGCAACTCTGTACCTCTGAGACCACCTCCTCAGTTAATGATGAAACTGTTGTCACCACACTATGCTCACTCTCATCAGTTCCCCATGTGTCCGCACATACAACCGAATCACGATCCTGGATTTCAGTGCCACTATGAGTACACACTGCTCTGATTTCTCTAGTCTGGTCTAAGAAATCATACTCATTAGGACATGAACTGTCATCGCACAATGCCTCTGAAATACTTGTATCTGGATTACTCTCCTGTGCAAACTCACCAAAATCAACCTCACCCTTTGTATTACTTGTTGTTCCACCCAAATCAATGCTGGCTACATGTGTTTCAGTCCTGTTTATAACTTTTTCATGTGCATCATCACAGGAGATTTCTTGTCCCACTTGGATTTGCCCTGTTTTTGTCATCTTGTTTTCTTTCATTGCCCATTTCTCAATCAACGTTGACATGCCTGATTGATATTCACTAAACACCTGGACAAAACTCTTCATTTCTCTAACCAAGCCATTCATGTGTTGATTTCTTTTAATATGTCGGTCTTTCTCTTTGGCCATTATTGTCTTACCAGCTGAAAGCATAAATGTGTAGGCTAACGCCTACCCAGTTGTTGATATGAATTTTCAAAACCTTTTATCAAATACCCAAATGCTGGAATGATTTATCAAAACTTTTTATCAACTACCCAGTTGCTGGAGTGAATTATTATAACTTTTTTTGCAGTCATCTGTAACAGAATCCCACAAACCCTACAGGCTGGCAGGATGTAGGCTCTGATACCACTGAAAGATCCCTGACGGATTCTCTTACTAATTTGCTGTAAGTTTTAAAATAATAAACTATGTTTTTCTGAGATTTTTGGTGGTCTTATAGAATAGACAGAAGTTGCAGAATGTTTTGTTTCTTTCTGTGTTTTTTGAGAATATTGACGCAAGTAATGAAAGATGAACAATGCATATGAAAGGAAGCTGAAAACATGTAAGAACATTCAATAAATCAGAATTGATACAAATCGTACCAGGGTATTTCTGATTTATATATTCAGGTAGAAACCCTTATGCAATTTCGATGGAGCTTTACAAACAACAATGGCACCAACTGGTGGATAGATGGAGGCCACGAACCAAGAATACCAGCTATGGCTGGATACAAGCATTTACCACAGCCAGCGTATATTGTCCAAGCTGCAAATGGCAGCCCTATGCTGCAATAATCACGTCCCAGCTAGACGAATCCAGCCTCTCTGTTGAAACCCTCTGTATGCACTCTGAATCCTCAACACAAAATGGCACCCCTGTATGCACAAAGCCTGCTGAATCTACTGACAACAACTGCTGAGGGCTACGTCCCAGCCAGTCCCAAACCTGGGGTTTGCGTCCCAGAAGAAGAATCGCTCTACCAGAGCAAATTTGCCAAAAAAAAGTTTCAAATGTGTAAAAGATGCCATCAATTAGGTTTCCATCTCCTTATATCTCCTTTCCTTTGCAATTCAAACCCTAAAAGATAATTAAGAGTGCACTTCATAATTAAAGATATATCTCAATTATGGCGTCCAAACTATAGAGAAAATGTCACTTTATTATAATTAAATAGTTCCAAGCACCAAAAAGACTCTGGAAGGTGAAAATCATGTAGCAAATTTCGAGACCTTTCCAACAAGCTATAACACATAGGCATATCAAGCTAGATGAAGCCAGAAAACCCCTTATTACTCCAAAATGGCTATATACATAGCCTTATTTAAAATATTAAAACGCTAACTTAGGAAAATATTTAAATATATTAAAATATATCCCAAATAGCCACATAACACCCGAAACACCCCAAAATCCTAAAACTGAATATGTCACCTGCCTGTGACTCATGTCGGACAACCTGGGACAATTGGTAGTCTCATCCCTAAAATGTAGGGATGCTCCTAGAAACTAGGAAACACACCCAAATCTCCTGAAACTAAAACCAAGGGATGACCTTATAGAACCTCAACACTGGAAGCAGACACCACCTCCTAAAATGTAGGAATCCCCCTCCTAAAAAATAGGAACTGCCTCCTAAAATCAAGGAACTGCTCCGAACTGGTCTGCTACTACCTGGGACACCAAATCCGAACACTGAATAACCTGAATGAGTCTCTAATCACCATTGCCAGCCTACGAGACCCCATAATAGGCTAACTCTCATGTCTCTGCTAGACAGAGCTAAAGAGGGGACATGACACCGCCGTCGCACCTCCAAACTTTAAATGGCTCTAGATTTGGTCTCTGGTGTCCTATTTGAATGAAACAAAAGTTGATTAAAGGGTTTTTGTACCTACTTAATATGATGTCAACCTCTGATTTGCACCAACAAGCTCCAATATTGACTTGCAATAGAAAGCCACAAAATGCAAAACAACAAATTGCACCAAAATTTTCTCCTAATAGACTACATAATGGTGATGCCCAAATAACTTTAATTTGCACCCACAATCTAATCAAGCCAATTTTGCTACTCTTGAGAAGGATTCTTCACACCTTGAGAGCTTTGATACCATGATAGAGTTTTAGGTGACTCTACAACACCCCCAAGATCAAATGAAAGACCAAGATAACTTCCACAAGAGAATGGCAAGACAATTGCATTAAAATGCAAGAATGATATTATTATTAATGGACATAATAAAAAAGTACATAATAGTTTGCTTATATAGGCAAGGCAATAAGAGACCATGATAAGAAGTAGATAAGGTATCACCTACACAAGGTGGAATCGCATGTCCACCAAAGGCGGATCATCCTCCATTATGCAATGAAGTATGTGCATCATGTGGAGAATGATAATGTGATATGAGCACTAAAGGTGGATTTCACACATAAAGTGGAATGTGATAACAACTATCACCACATAAAGTGGAATTTCTCCTACACCATGTGCAAATATAGGTGCAAACTCCTAGGTGTCTCATATGCAAACTACTATGCAATGCATCATCCTAAGTAAACTTAAGTAAAGTGTAATTAGTGAATATTTAATTACACTAATAGATGTGTTGATGTCAAAGGTTGTCTTAATTAACTAAAAATGACAATATTATTGTCTTAGATGTCAAACTATAAGAGTGAATTGGTCTCCAGCCCTCAAAAATTCAATATTCAGTGTTATGTTGGCAAGAGGCTTGAGGTAAAGTTGACCCCCAATCTTCGAAATTTACCTAATCTTCAACGTTCATACTTGGCATTTAACACTTGCAAATTTAATGATTGGTATGCAGTAGGGTGAAGGTCTAACCCTTGGCCCCCTAAATGACTTTTGGCTTCACATTTATGAGGGATCCTTGACTCACAATGAAGGTGTTTTCATTTTGCAAGTTTTGCCAAGTTGATCAAGCTTCACAATTCAGGCTTGTGATTTGATTCGGTTGAGTTTAGTAAACCGGGTTATTGTAAACCATCTTACCCCCCAAATGCCCTTGTTCCTCGATGACTAGACATTCCATGTAATGCTTGTGTATATCAATTTTTGGTAAAAGGTAACAGGTAAAGCCTACTCACAAACCCCATGGATTTTAACTTTGCAACTTTGGCTAAGGTCTTTGGTCATAGGTGAGTGGACTTGCTATTTAACAAAATTGAGTTGTTCTGAAATGAGGTAAGGAAGAACCCCAACCCCCAATAGGCCAACGGGCAAATTGCATCTAAGTGTTCAAAGCTCTTTTTGACTTTTGGCACTTAGTTAAATAATTTGCACGAGGTATGAGCAAAACCCCTAAACTCTGACTATCTGACCTGGTTGTCTAAGTTAGAATTTTTCTAAGGTTAAAGCAGAATAACGTGTTTAGCCAACATGTTAGCAGTCATATTTTTGAAAAAGGTGGCCGACCTATGTGTTTATTGCATTGAATTTTGGCATTCATAAGGGGGTATATAAAGGAGAAGCTTTTTACAGTTAGCATCATTGATGGATGTGCAAAAATGTTGTATCAGTTGAGAGAGAAGCATAATTAATGCAAAGCACAACAGAGCAAATCTAATTCTAAGGAAACTTAATGCTAGCAGATATTTGTGAATGAGACTGAAATGCTGAATATGAAGTAAAAGTTGATATCATTCTAATGAGTAAGCTGTTGGAGCAGAGCTAAATGTTCTTCACCATTTGAAGAATCAATTTTTAGAAAGCAGAAGAGGTTGTTGCCTCCTGAAAGAAGAGAATGATGTCTCTTGTTGAGTTGATGCTCAATTGTGGGGATTGATAACTCTAGTAGGTTGGTGCCTACGAATTTTGTAAGTGGGGATTGGTGTGTCCAATGGGTCAGGGCCTGCAAATGTTGTAAGATCTTTTATATCATTTTGTGTGTCTGAATTTGGACAGTAGATCCAAGCAGTCCCTCTCTGTGGTTTTCTCCCGAAGGGTTTCTATGTAAATCTGTGTTCTCTCGTGTGTGATTGCAGTTATTGCTGATTATTACTGCTATTGTTGTTACAGTTGTTAAGTTTTGAATTAAATGAACGGTTTACCTTACAATGATCCCCCCTCAATATAAGTGTATGCTCATCAATGTGATCTTATCCCCTAGTTGTTATATAACATACAATTAAGATACTTGTCATCATCCTAAATAGTCCTACCTCTAAACCTTGCCTATATAAGCAAAGTCTCATATGCCCATTTAGTATGCAAAATACATATTGATTGATCACATCTGATCTAATATATTTTATGTCCATTAATAGAAAATTTATGCTCTTGTTTTTCTCTCTTGAAGAGGATATTTTGATTTTGCAAGTGATCATAGGAGCTTGAGTCCTTGAATGAGCGATCTATCAGCTCTAACAATTATATGGTATGACTATGTCAGAGACTCATCTAATTGAGCATTCATCAATCTAGTTCATTATTTTCTCACCACCAAGCCCCCAATAACTATTAAAAAGAGTATATACACACAAAGATAAACGCGTGCAAAATATGTGCGCACGGGTATTTCTTTAGCGGAGTATACGAATTAAAAAAAACATTTGCTCCTCTTTCTTCCTTCTACCTTTCTGCACTACTTCATAACAAAATAAAATTGTAAGCATATTTAAATGAATTTGTCCAAGTTTAGTCCCAAGACAATCACAGCAATTTTCTTCCAAGTGTTTCTTCTTCACAAGTAACCCAAAATAATGTGGTTGTTTGGTGTTTGGAATGGCTATTAGGATTTTGACTCTCACACAGTGAGAAAATGGATTAAAAAATGTGCTGACCCTAGAATCAAACTTAATGTTGAAATTGTCTACGTATGCCATGCATGTTGTTTCCAAACGTTTCCACCTGAAAAAATCCAAACCGTTCTCAATTCTACAGGCAATTTTGATCAATACCTGATTGGAATACAATCCGCTCTCAAAAACAAGGCTATATCTACCCAATTCTGCTAACACAGCTTATAATTGATATTGTTCTTTCCCACATTACCTTAAACATTCTTGACTTTTCCTCACCTAGAAACGATACAAAACTTTCAAAGAATTGGGAAGAGGCTGATTGGAGTGAATTTCAACAAGAGAGACTCATAACAATTTAGGGACTGAGTTCGACTAAAGATAATCCCAATGTTCAGGAATCAACATTATATATATTTGTGAATATTTATTAAAGGAATAAAAAAAAATTGAGTATACCATAGTATTTCTTTAATTATGTCTTCAACAATATGCTCATACTATTGACTTCAAGCAGCCATGAAATGTCTTCTAAGTTTAATCCTCTCGATAATTTATTAGGGGGTTAAATACAAATATATCATGAATAATGTCTCTCATTTTTATGTATCAATGACAAGGCTCAATCAAGGGCAGCATAAAAAAAATTGTTTTACCATACATCTTAAGTATATAACTCATTATCGGAGTTTCCTGTTAAAATTATGGTATGTGTTATAGTTGGTCCTTTAATGGACGAATTCTTTTCAGGAAACAAAAAAGAAGAAGAAAATCTAGTAAAAGCTGTTGATGTTTATAGCTTCGATCAGATAAAATGATCATGATATTATGAGAAAATAAATAAGCAATATATTAATACATATATATATATATATATATATATATATATATATATATAATGATGGATATTATTATTATATACTATATAT